>NKZD01002017.1:0-35302 GCA_002370635.1 Metschnikowia cerradonensis | reverse complement strand
TCTCCGGAGAGAGATGACCTCGGAATTGGATACAGGAATGAATTCCGAGGAGAACTATATATATCTGGGATCCTGGTCATATTTGACAGAACATCAATTGTGAGAAGAGTCTACTGATATCTAGTTTAGAAGAGAATATAAGGGACCTAAAGGTGAACACCGATACTCCATATTTGAGAGAATTATTAGAGGCCAATGTCATAATAATTCCAACTTACCAGAGAGTGTATGCACATTCTCAACATAGAGCGCCGTGCGCGCTCTTATTCGGTGCTATTTTCCAACACAAGGAAACCCAGTTCAGTTCAGTTCAGTTCCGTCCGTTTTTCACCCTTGATTGAATTGATACTGCAAGACTTCTGTCCCAAATGTAGTACCATGTGATATGAAGCAATCCTACCGATTTCGGATTTCAGATTTAAGGTTTCAGAATATTGAATTCTAATAAAAGTTGGTGTAAAACATTACGCCATTTGGTTTGAAAGGATGTGCGAAGGAGTACGAAACTTTTTGAAGTATTGGTTTGTTTAATTTTGCTAGTATAGTTTGAATCATTTTGCTGCACTGGTTTGAATAGTTTTGAATTACACTGTAGTGCGTAGGGAAGTGAGTAGAGTAGAGTAGTGAGTAGAGTAGAGTAGTGAGTAGAGTAGAGTAGTGAGTAGAGTAGAGTAGTGAGTAGAGTAGAGTAGTGAGTAGTGAGTGTAGAAGATTGAGTAGTGCGTAGTGAGTGTAGGGAAGTGAGCAGAGTATACGGTGTTTTTCAAAACGTTTCAAACCAGTGCGACAAAACGTTTCGTACAGTGTTTTTCAAAACTCTTCAAACCAGCATGACAAAATGTTTCAAACCAGCGCAACAAAATGTTTAGTACCCCTTCGCACAGTCTTTCAAACGAAATAGACAACTTGTTGTATACAGGATAACAAGGAATCCCAGTTCAGTTCCAGTTTTGTCCGTTTTGACCCTTGATTAATACTGCAAGACTTTTGTCCCAAATGTAGTACCATATGAGGCAATCGTCCAGATTTAAGACTTCAGAATATTGAATTCTAATAAAAGTTGGTTTGAACCATTCTGTCTTTGGTTTGAAACATTTTGTCACGCTGGTTTGAATAGTTTTGTCGCGCTGGTTTGAATAATAATGAAAAACACTGTACTTCGAGGATATTTTATATGCAGAACCATGAAGAACTATGTGCAGGGTAGTAGTGGATGAACACCTATCTTATTTCTTCTCAAGAGTGTCAACAATTCTGGCACCGTAGTGTTTATGTTTCTTTAATTTATTTTTAACTTGTGTGACTTATATAGAATACCTGTGTTGTTGTGGAGAGGTCAGTCCATGTGCTCGTTAACATCAGTACCTCTACACTAATTAATATTGATGGGTCTGGTGTCGGGAGATATCTTGGTATGTCTTCCCTTCAGTTGATCTTTATTTTGGGAGCTCTTCTGAAATAGCGGGGGGGGGGGCTTGTCGTTTTATACTGTATTTGGGGATGATCTTTCACATGGCCAAAGTCACATGACCAGTCACGTGAGTCATTGCAGTCTTATTATGAGAAGCAGAAGGTACTGTTGGTACTGTTTTCTTAACCCTTGTACGACTTTCATAGAATATCTTGTCTTGTGCGACTTATATAGACCTAGAAAATCTGTCTGTGGTGTATCCCGATCCCCTATGTATATATTTTTGGATGCTTGTATTCCGAACTTGTGTACTGGACTTGTTAATCCCTTGTTTGAAGTCAAACCCTATGACTCCTGATGCCAAGACCCGGTTTATATTATCCGTCTACACATATACATGCCTTGGAACCTTATGAGACTTGTCCCTTTTTTCCAGTCTGATGTCCTACAGGTACCTCCTTCCTGCACACACGGGTCTGGACATCTCTATTACGCTTTGTTATCTACCAACGCATAAACTGGAACGCATAAACTGGAACGATTATATATCTAAGCTATAGTCGTCGCCAAATCGTCTCTTGTTCTCTTTCCCCCTTCTCTCACCTCTCACCTCTCACTCCTTTTTCGCCGGAAGTCATCCACTCTTCGTTCGTTCCTGCATCTAACTGTTTTAATCTGTCATGCTTACATGCAGTCACACGGAACTTGCAGTCACACGGAACTGGCAGTCACACGGAACTGGCAGTACACCAGAGATGTACTGATTCCTCATGTTCCAACAATCTCACAGGTTCAACAGTTTTCACCCACCTCGACACATGTCGCACTTTGGTCTTGTAAGCTACAACTTACACATCCCTGTATATTAATATATACTAAAATATAGGTTGAAACATGTACACCTCTTTTTTTTTTTTGCATTGGATGTACTTGTTGTTACCGTGCTCTGAGTTTTTTTCGTTCCCTGGTTTTTTCGTTCCCTGGTTTTTTTGTTCCCTGGTTTTTTTGTTCCCTGGTTTTTTTGTTCCCTGGTTTGTCGTTCCCTGGTTTGTCGTTCCCTGGTTTTTTTGTGCCATGATACTTCTATTCCTCTCTTGAACCGGTTGTAAGTCCTCACACCGTCTAATTCCTGACACCTATTTTCTAAGTCTACAGACCTCTGCCCTGACACTGTACGTTTTCTCCTGTTCCCTGTAGTGCAATTGTCAACAAGTACCTAGCATGTACGGAGTCAGAGTACTTCGTGGATGCGTTGTATGCAGACCAGTCATGCGCCGTGTGCAGGTTCCTAGTGGGTGGAAACTCTTCACCAGCCTCGCACCGGCTAATCCACTTTGGTCTTGTAAGGTACAACCTACATATCCCTGTATATCAATACATATACTAAAACATAGGTTGAAACCAATTGACTTGTAATGCTAAGAGTCGTGCACTCCTACATCATTACCAGTATGATTACGTAATACTTGTCGAAAGAAAAGTTTGCAACGCGTACGACCAAAATCGGAATGCGTGTCTGAATAATGTTTACTGTATTTGATATTTTACAGTTTTACTGGTTAACTGTTTTCTCTGTATTTCTGTATTTCTGTATTTCTGTATTTACTATTTTTGACGTTTTTACTGTTTTTATTTTTACTGTTTTTATTTTTACTGTTTTTATTTTTACTGTTTTTATTTTTACTCTTTTTATTTTTACTCTTTTTAACGTTTTGAATACCCTTGACGTTTTTAATACCCTGACGTTTTTAGTACCCTGACGTTTTTGATACCCTTGCTAATATATGCATCGACCGCTATTTGGGTATGCTGCGAAACGTTTCGTCTCTTATCTGTAGGTATGCGCACCGATGTTCTATGCGTTGACGTGCATACGAGCGGTTGCAAAACCCTCTCGCCGACCACATTTGTCCTCATTCCCGCTCGCTTTTCCCCTAGAGCCGACTGCATTCCTGCCTGCGCCCCCAATCGCCTCTTTTTTTTTGGTACCCTTTCTGCATGTCCCACATCTGCACCCCCAGATTTTGGTATGTTCCGCACGCCGACCACTTTTGTGTCCAACACCTATAAAAACCCAAGGCTCTGTCCTACTCCCGACTTCTCATCACACCCAAAAAACCCCAACGATTGAACTAACATCCGTGCAAGCAATACCCCAAAAACCAAAAAAAAACTTCCTTTCTTGTTCTTTCACCGAATATTCCCTGAGTATTCTCTTTCCTTCGGAACTTCATGTCTTACTTCGGAGGAAAAATCAAGAACCTCCCCCGGTTTCGCCGCAAGGCCAAGCCCAAAGAAAATGTGCATCCAAGTGAGGCCAGCAGGAAAATCGGACCTCCGATGCTTATGATGGCTCTGCCCGACTCTGGTGATCACACGGATTACTGGATGCACCAGTCTCAAAGATTCCTCGGTAACGTGGCCCACAATTTGGTGGTGAACAACCCCGACGAGCCCGCAGACGACGACTCCGACGTCCTGACCAACCCACCCTTTGCCTCTGAGCAAAGCCCTTTGGAGCAAGCGGTTTTGAGGCCTGCTCCGGAGGCTATTGTTTTGGAAACTAACCCCGACACTATTCCCATCACTATTCCCGAGGCTATTTCCCAGCCTAACAGAAGCCGCAGAAACTCTACTGGCTCCGGAAGAGGCCGGAGACTGAGTCGCTTTGGCAGCAAGAAGAAAAAGGGCAAGAAAGGCAAGAAGACCTCGAGAAGTAGTTCTTGCCAGAAGTCTCCATCGGAAATTCTGGTGAAGGACACCTCGGCCTCCGCTTCGGACCAAAAGTCTAGTAAGCCAAAGAAGTCGGGCCACTCCAGGCCAACCATGCAGATCCCTTTGAAATTATCCCGAGACTTGCCCTTTGATCTCCAGATGGTGCAAGTGGAAACACGCTTCACCGAGCTGTTCCCGAAATCGAACGTGGCCAGCCCCGAGCTCGAGGAAACCGTGCACAGAGTCGACTCGATCACATGCTCAGTCTCGGACCACCCAAAGCAACCCCAAGGAAATCAGCCACCTCGGCCCGATTCTACTAACTCCACGGAGGACTTGGACTCCATCCTCGTGTGCTACATTGAGCCCGAGGAGCTTTCCTGCATCCACGCGGACGCCAGTGACTTTGGCTTGGCAGCCACTGTGGAGGTTCAGAGGTTAGGACGCTCACGGAATTTGGAGCCCCAGCCCGCAAATATCAGCCGGTTTGAAGAATTGGAAATGGACTTGGAAATGGACTTGAAAGGATCAGTGTTTAAAACACCCGAGTACGAGAGCCCAGGGCTCCGCACCCCCGGGTGCGAAGAACCCAATTTTGCACCCAAATCCACCGGCATTTTCGCCAGCGATTGGGAGGGCGCAACGTCCCCAGACCTGACCCTGGAGGCTCCTCTTACCCGGGTGGTTTCCGTCCGGAAATCCCGCTTCACGTACCCTCTGGGCCAAAAGAATTGCGCCGCACCAGTGCCGAAGCGCGAGTCCTTGGACCTCAAGTCCATTTTCTCGTGCCGGAGCTCCAGAGAAAGCTTAATGAACCTCTGTGGCATGAGCTTCGATAGTGCCCTCTTGAGCAGTCCCCGAGTCAGCTTGCGGCTCGATTTCCCTCTTCAAAGAGAGGGATCTCTGGCACTCTTGGAGGCCGAAGATTGTGTTACCATTTTTCCTCCTCTTCCACCTGTTCCAGCCCTTCCATCCCTTCCCATGCCTCCCCCGAGGGTACCATTGCCCAATATTCCAAAAGGTCGGGTTGAAAGGCCAGCTACGCCACCGCAGTTGATTCTTCCACAACCTTGCCTGCCTCCGACCCCCGATACCCCCGAGGCGAACGCCATAGTGGAGGTTGACTCCGAAGGGGACTCTGAAGAGGAGGCTCCAAAAATCGGGGACCAGAAGGAGGAAAAGAGGAAGAGCTGGGCTGACCTTGGAGACGAGTCGGAATCTAAAAATCAGGAACCCCCCAATAAGAAGGAGGAAGCCTCGGGCTCGGCCTCGAGCAAAGACTCCTCCGGCAACGTCTGTACCAAAATGGAAAAGGATTGGTGGGAGTTTGACTCCGAGGGAGAACAGGATGAGCAAGTGCCTGCCTGTGACCCCCAGAACAATGACTCGGACAGTGACTCAGATAATGACTCAGACAATGACTCTTCGTCTTCCTCCGACTCGGACGATTCGCTGGACGAGGAAGGCGACAAGAAACTGATCTTCCGCCAAGGCAACTCCAAACTGGAAGCCACGGACTTGTTCTCCGAGTGCTTCGACCTGGCCCCTGCCATCTCCGACGAAGATGTCTTCACTTGTGTGGAAGATACCAGCCTCTATAAGTTGATTTTTCCCGAGGAAAAGGAGCTTCCATTAATGTTCCAGTCTCGAGGCTTCATGGAGGAAATCAGCTCTTTTGTGGAGAAGAGCAACGCCGAGGCCAAACGGGTCAACATAACGAAGCCTGCAAAACCTTTGAAAGTAGAAAAAAGGGCTGGAAAGAGCAATTCTAAGGTTGAGTCAGAGCAAAAGAACAGCCAGTCGGAGACTAAGACCAGTGCTGAGACGGAAGCCGAAGCCAAAGACCCCGAACCAGAGATCCCCATCCCCGAAGACGACGGAAAAACCTCAATGGTCGACGTCAAAAACGCCACCCGGCTGGACGAAGACGCCGGCCAAGACTACATCGAGTCTTGCCAGCAAATCTTCGTCAACGGCGCATCGTTTTGGATGCAGACCGAGCTCTTGGTGCTCCAAATGGAAGACGCTGTGGCCATCCCCCTCAAAGACAAGAAAAAGGAAATCAAGTTCGAGGAGGATATCGACGCCAACTGCCCCCAGATCCGAATCTCCTGCGACGACGACGAGGACGAGGAGGAAACGGACCTGGAGGATCAAGACCTCAGCAAATGGGACTTACGGCCGCGCAGCCCAAAACCAGCGCCACCCAAGCTCCGGGGCTGCTTGAAACAAACACCCAAGGTGTACTTGGAGCCACAGCAGATCGGTTGCCACTCCAAAAAAGTCGGGTTCAAGATCTTGGCCAACCTCATGGAAAACGTCGAGAACATGGGCAAGAAGCTCAGTGTCACGTGTCGCGGGAAACAGGCTCGGCAAACCATCATAGCCACGCTAAAGGAGTTCGAGTTGATCCTCCTTAACGTCAAGCACTTTGAAGTGGACGTCAACTATGAGAGCATAATCCGTTACATCAAGCGGATGCTCCGGCTCCGGCGCCGGTTGGGCGAAATCCTCTCGCTCACGTGCGGGCTCCAGACCGAATATGTCATGGTGGCAGAAGCCATTCGGGACGACCAAAAGTGTATGGATTTCGGCCACAGCTACTGGATAAACCGGCTCCAGATATGTGTGCAAAAAATCCGGGACCTGCGGCGGCAACTTGGCAAGGTCAAGGTGGAAATAAAGGAGATCTTGAAGTCTTTCACGGAGAAGACCATGGCGCTCTTCAAGCAGAGCAGGAAGATCCTCAAGATCAGAGACGATCTTTTGGCCCAGTACCAGAAGTTCATCTTGGCCAATCACGTCAACAACGAGGACCTCAAGCTGTCGTTGGAGAGTCTCCGCACATTCAAGGAGTTCTCGGAGCTCTACTCCACCATCTGCACGGATGGCTTCAAGAGGCTCTTATGGGACGACATCAACGTATTGGACAAGAGCCGCATGATATTCGAAAACATCAACAAACACTTCGGAGAGACCATCAAGCGGCAGCACTTGACACTCCGCGGGCTCCAGAAACCAAACGAACTCTGCCCCTGCGACCACCGGTCCAAGTACCAGTTCCGGCGGGAAATCTCCTTGCTAAAAAAACAAAGGAGGGCCCGACGCCGACAGGCCCTCGTCGCGCACTGACCCCAGTGCTTGCTAGCTAGACGCTATAGACAATAGTTGTATGAATTCCTTGTAGACCCTACTGCTGGTAGGAGTAATGGTGATGTAGTCATGTAGTGATGGTCCGTGATAGTTCGTGTCAGACTGTTCTATCTGAAACACACGTGAAACACACTTGGAACACTTAAATAACACTGGGAGTGACTTAACAGTATCAAAGACAATGCACTAATTGATGCTGATGTTAGACTGTTCAGACAGACACGAGGCTGAAACAGACTGAAACATACTCAAGTATACTGAAACACATTGAAACACACCCAAACACTTTTCAAACTTTCCGTGACCCCGCTTTCACACAGGCTCTAGTGCCATTCCAATTATCGTCGGATGCCAACCTTAATCTATTTAAAAGGGGACGAGAGAAGACCAACCTCGGTGCCAATAGCTTTTTTAATGTGTCCTCCATCACGATTTCAGAGGCGAGCATGCTTTCCGAGTAGTTTATAAAGGGAACCTCTAGGAAGGTTACTATAGTAACTCTCAGATTTAATAGTCTTAGTTACAGCATATTTATACCAATAGTACTTCAACTAAGTAAATCAGTGAAAACTTTGATGCTATGTAACCGCTTGATTTTAGAATGTGTACCGGGTTTATGATACACATGATTTTACCTGCACTTTGATTTGTCCCACGTGGCTCTAGAAGTCTGAGAGCCAGAGACGCTTGGCTAAACGTTCGTCCCCTTTCTCTGAGCCTCAGACTAGATGCACTTTCTGTTGATGGTTGCACACTTTGTTCATGATTGCAAACTTTTTTCATGATTGCATACTTTGTTAATGGTTGCACACTTTGTTAATGGTTGCACTCTTTGTCAATGGTAGCACGGAAGTGGCTTGGCCTGGGGTCTGTACCCAGACCTTGGGTTGTTGTGCTTCTCATCCTATTAGTCTCCAATTCTTCTCCAATTCTTCTCCAATTCTTCTCCAATACTTCGCCTATTCTTCTCTTATTTTTCTCTTATACTTCACCTATTCTTGTGTCCCCTGATCTTTAATAATTAATGAGCTGCATGTGATTGTGTCACAAATCTTGTAAATGATACGTATAAGTGATTTAAGAGTGAAGAACAAAAAATTATTGGTTTTCAAGGAAGTGCGGGTGAACTCCTTATATAGGGGCATGGCTGCAAAACATGAAACCCCCCTTGTGAGGGGTATGCATGCGCTGCGAATGCGCTGCGAATATATAAGGAGGCCGCCTCCCCTCACAAAAAATCTCACCACACTTTTTTTAGCTGAGCATTTATTTGATTAGTATGAACTATTTGATTGATATGCAATTATTTGGTTGATATGAATTACTTCGGCAATATGAATTCTTTGGTTGATATGGCATTATTTGGTTAGTATGCGTTGGGGCCACGGAGCGAAGCTGGAACTCTCAGGGGGGGCATGCAAAGGCCAGGAAGCCTAGAGCCACCATCACGAGAATAGTTTCGAAGCAGCCCTTGACTTCCCATATTAGCAGCAGCAAGGGTCCGGACCAGCCCTCAAACATAAGCGCAAACACAAAGAGCATCACGGTAATGCTGGGGGGAATGCAGAATATAGTCAGGATGGGTTTTTTGGTGTATTCGTTTTTCTCAAGCAAGAAGCTGGATGAGCGATCAGTTCAGCTAAATTATTTGGTTAATATGTGGCAATGCTTTTGGAACTTATCGAGCTACAGACGCGAGTCGTATGCCTGTAATAGGACATTGACTTTTGTCTGGGCATCGCTTGAACTTTCGTTTATTGGAATGGGACACCTTTTCAGAAACTTCATCACCTCGAACTTGTTTTTTCTTGATGCACCGTAACGGAATTGAACACTCCCAATACGAAAAGATACAGCAAAGGTCAATGTGCTTCATCCATGGCTGTAACAGCGAGATTGGAATGTTTGGGCGAATAGTTGAAGAAAGGCATTAAAGAATTCGTGGATTCCGCCTAATGTGGGGCTTGCTAGTTCAGTGGATTTCAAGTTGGGAAAAAAAGTTGGTTTTTTTGAATATTCCGCTCATGGCCTATCGTTTAGAGTTTGAGCGGCGTGTGGGTGACTTCTTCTCACTAACTGAATCCTGGAACGAGCTTCTTCGGCTGTGGCCTCCACTATTGCTCGGGCTCATGAAATTGTACGCGGCCCTTTCTTGAATCAGAGGGAAGCAGACTAAAACACTCTGAAACAGCTGAACACCAGTTTAACAGACTGAAAACCCTTAAAACATACTTGAAACACATCGAAAAACATTTGAAACAGACTGGTATGATAGATGGTAAAGATGAATGAATCTCGGGAATAACCTTGACATGAACAGTACCGAAACTCATTGAACTCAAGAGACTGAAAATTGGTCATAATGTTTTAAAACATACTTGAAGGTATTGAAACTTACTTGGAGATGTTAAAACATAGTTGAAGATATTGAAACATAGTTGAAGATGTTGAAACATACTTGCAGATATTGAAACACACTTGAAGATATTGAAACACACTCGAAGATATTGAAACACAATGGCAAATGTCGGATGATCTCGGGTACGGTACGAGTATTTAATCTGGCCACCTTCTGACTGATACAAAGTGCACCAGATCCTGAAACTGCTTCAAGTCATAGAACCATTGACTTCAGCAAATATAGATAATTGTGCTTGTTTGTGATTTGGACTCTGGTTAAAGATGAGGAGAAGAAAATAAATAAAGGGATATGTCGTGCGAATGCCCTGGTCCATCCATTTCGGCAAATATTTAAGTGGGTATTGCATATATGCCCTTCCTCCTTATGTTGGCTCCTTCCAAACCTTTTTTGACTAACCAAGTTTGTCCAGTGAATGAATGATCCTTTCAATATATGTTTAGGATACACTACTACACAGAGATATGCAAGTTGAAGCTTACAAGACCAAGCCACCTGACCAAACCACCTGATCAAACTACAAGACCAAACTACAAGACCAAACTACAAGACCAAACCACCTGACCAAACCACCCTATGGGGTTCTAGTCAGTACATAGTGTTTGGTATTGAAAAACAGTTCTTGGTGTCTCTCAGATACCGCAGCCACTCACGGGACTTTGGTCATGTGAAGGCTCACCGCAATATAAATGACGTCAATATCTAAGAGTACCGAAATGTCAACTGAGGGGACACACCATATTAATTAGTTTAGAGGTCCTGAGGTTTACTAAGGACTTGGACTGATTCTCTTCATAATGTGATCGTATCCGAAAATGAGCATACGTGAAAGTGAGGGTAACTCAAAGTGAACATACCAGATTCGCAGCCATTTTGTCATAAACTGCGAACTATATAAATCCTGGCTCCCCCCCTTTCAAATTGCCCATTCCCCACCACCACTTTTCCACAAGAAAAAGAAGAAACAACAAAAAAACAGAAACAACCAAAAACAGAAAAAAAAAAGATCTAAAAAAAAGACTTTACTTCAAAAAGACTCAAAAAAAAACAACCACTTACTTCACCAAAATGCATCTCCTCTTTCTATTCCTCCTCTTACTTATTCTTCCTGGAATTACTGGATTTGGGATCACAATCTCGCTTCTCATAACTTACCTAAACCCCGGAAACTTCTCCCAAAAAAATGAAGTAAAAGAAAACATAGAGAATGAGGAAATAAAGAAAGAAAAAGAAAACGAAGAAGAAGCAGAAACACAATTTCTTACTGACTACTCCTAAACAGACTCGAGGACAACGGGGTTTAGCATTTCAAGGATGTTTACAGGCTCCTCGACACTTTGGGTCTCAGAAAGTCAGTAAGGCAAGATAGAACATACTTCTAGTATACCTCTTGCATCCAGGAGTGTCATTATATGAAATAAGAACCCTGAAAGACAACATAAACACTCGGTCTCATTGACACGATTGATAAATAGCTAAGTCATAAAAAGAATTGTAGTTAGTATTAATTAGAGGCACGATAGCTAGAGCACCATCCATGGTTTATGAAGCCTACGTCGTGATCCACAAAGGACATACCGTATTGTTAACTCCAATATATACTAGACCACTATTTACTTCACACTACACAGTCCTACAGTACATCACACTACAGTACTATGCTACTACAGTACTATGCTACTACAGTACTATGCTACTACAGTACTATGCTACTACAGTACTTCACACTACAGTACTTCACACTACAGTACTTCACACTACAGTACTTCACACTACACTGCTTCACACGAGAGTACTACAGACGACAGTACTACACACGACAGTACTACACACTACAGTACTACACACTACAGTACTACTATGATAAAACCAGCTGACAAGAGATCACAGCAGATGGCCTTGCAACATGCAACTCCTTGGCTAGTGCGTTAGATTTCCCGGGATATATCTGCAGCAACACGAAATATCCGATATAAATACCAAGCCCTCCAGCGCCTTTGTCCTAAACATTTTGTGTTCAACAAACTCAATACAAACCGGAGTGTTACGAGATCACAGTAGATACAAAATGCACATATCAATGAGTTTTATTTTCATCTCACTGGTACAATAGTACTAGTACAGTATAGTAAAGACTAGAATACTGTACCACCAAAGTACTATACACTATACACTATACACTATACACTATACACTATGCTATCGTTTGTAATCTAAGTCTACAAATAGTGTACTACACCAGTATATCGGTCTACTCAATACACGAGTCAAAAATACACACCCTAATAGTAGAACATCTTCCAGTATAGTATATCACTACTAGACCACTACTGTACCAGTCACTATAACACTAATGATCGCCATAAAACTAGTCACTATACATTATACCTATTATACACTACAGTACACAGTATCAGCCCTCTACACTACACTTTACTCCTATACACTACACACTAGAGCAACAAGTAAGTACAGGTAGAAGTAACGTGTAAGTACTAGTGAAGCTCTAGTGAAGCTCTAGTGAAGTACTAGTGAAGCACTAGTGAAGTACTAGTATAGTACTAGTAATTTACTAGTGTAGTACTAGTATAGTACTAGTAAATTACTAGTGAAGTACTAGTAATTACTAGTCAAGTACTAGTAAATTACTAGTAAAGTACTAGTGAAGTATTAGTGGTATGGCGTGGCAGGGCACCCGGGCATCAAACGCTGGTTGAAATCTATTGTGCAGCACTACTCGTTCCCACAGATGAAAATGACGATACCAAAATACGCAGACGGGTGTGAAGTTTGTCTCAAAAAACAAACACAGCTCTTCACGACCCGCAGGGTTACTCCAAAAACCCACTGCACCCAATGGCACATGGACAGATATCGCTACCGACCTTGCTACAGGCTTCACCGCCACGACATTCCCGGAGCAGACCGTCAATGCCATACTTACCGTTGTTGACAAGTTTTCCAA
The DNA here is from genome assembly GCA_002370635.1 of Metschnikowia cerradonensis. NCBI lineage: Eukaryota > Fungi > Ascomycota > Pichiomycetes > Serinales > Metschnikowiaceae > Metschnikowia > Metschnikowia cerradonensis. Next base: position 22,639 of record NKZD01002017.1, on the reverse strand, counting down.
TCGTGTCCATTTCTACCCAGTGCAGACGGATTTCTCCGCCAAAACCATGATCGACATACTCGCCTATGACTACGTTCCTCTCCATGGCCTCCCGGCCTCCATGCAATCCGATCGGATCGACGACCTCAGTTTACGAGCGATATGTTCCGGTCCGCCATGACTCTTCTCAAAGTGGACTCCCACCTGCCGGTTACCCAACACCAACAATCCAATGGTTGCGTGGAGAACCGAAATAAATTGATTGAAACCCATCTTCGTCTTTACATCCATTCTAACCAAGACTGGCCGTGACCGTCTCTCCTAGCCGCGGGAGAATATGTGCTCAACGCTCAACGCTCAACCTTCCACATCGCTACAAGGCAAGTCCCCGTTTCCCCGTTTGAAGTGGACCTCGGCTTCGTCCCCTCGTCGCCATTACATTTCGATTTCCCAGTTTCCAATCCACTCACTCCACCGCGGTTCCGTGGACATCGCAGAAACCCTCCACAGAAGCCTCCCAGCAGCTCTCGCTGCTCACCAAGCTTCCTTCGACAAAGCGAAAACCTATTTTGACAAAAAAAAAAAACACAAGGACCTCAAGGTCCAGGCAGGTCAAAATGTTTATGTTGTGAGATCTCAACTGTCTCGTTGGTTTCCCGGATGCACGAAATTCCCAACTCGCACCAAAACTCCGGTCCAAGTTCGCCGGCCCCTACGCAATTGCTAAAGTCGAGTCACCAGTCAGCTACCTACTCGCCATGCCTACGCAATACAAAGGCAGCACGGAGTTCCATATCAGCCAACCACGCCTACAAAAGGAAATCCCAGAAGAATACTTCACACCACTACCAATGGACGTCGAAGTCAAACGGTACAAAGACGAGTCCGAGCTAGTTGAAGTGGGGGAAATTCTAAGACATAACAAAGTTAGCGGGGGCTATCTTTTTATCGGTACATTGCAGACGTACCACCGAGCACCCCCAAGGCAAGATCATCAAAGTGAAAGCTGGAAATTTAAATGTGATGGCGACGAGGGGATGTAGCCGAGGTCCACTTCAAACGGGGACTTGCCTTGTAGCGATGTGGAAGGTTGAGCGTTGAGCACATATTTCTAAATCCATCGTTACAAGTTGAACCAGCATAATTTTGGTCCAAGTTTACGTCCATTGGCCCCTATATTGCTGAGACCTTTCGTGTTAGATCCACAATACATAGAAAACTACCTATAGATACAATATGGAGCCTACGATGTCGGATTCTAGTAGTGTCTACTACAATTGCCGTGACACTGCATTTGATCGTTGTAACAAGTCGTGAATCCGAGGCCCTTTTCGAACATTCCAGAAACATTACGTCCATTGTTCTGGTGGAGAGTTTTTCGGTGCCACGTTTCTCTCAAAGTTATATAAACCTCTTCGGCTCCTCTTATTGCGGAACCATCAACGAATACAAGTTTAGCTTGAAACACGTTATAAAGAACATAACATTTCGTATATTATAATGGTACACTGCAAACTTAAAAAAACCCCTCTGATATGTTAATCCAACTATGACTACTTCCCACTATAAAGTATAGTACTACACCACTACATACTATACACTATATATTTGTGCTACACTATATATTTGTGCTACACTATATTTATGCTACACTATATATTTGTGCTACACGTTACACCACTACACACTATACACTATATATTTATGCTACACTATAACCCACTCACTAACTACTTATACAGGTATTTTGTGTGTTGAAAAACGGTAACAAGGTGAACGCGCTCAGTATCCCCAATGGCTTGCAGGGATAGCACAGTACCAAGCACCTGTTCTTCATATTCTGCATTTGCACCTGTGGTTACTACAACCGCGTGGTGTCGTGAAGGTAGAGCTCCCACATATATAAGGGAGTCAGGACCATATCCATCTTTTAAGTAACTCATTCAAATATCATCTGTCTAATATCACGTGCTTGGGCATACCAAGATGCCTCCTAAAGCCAGACCCACCAATATCCCAATGAACACTGACAACTCTACATCTCCTTCTTCTCCTGAAGTATATACTCCTCTTAGTGTGTACATATCTTGAAGACAGTATAAGGAGAGTGTCATTCGGTCCTCATGCAGTGGAAATCACACCATAGTTAATCAATGGTCCAGCTTTGGAAACTCTCTAGTTCTGTGGAAATCTAAGTTACAAACTATGGTGGCTATTTCAACTCACAAAAACACAATTCTGAGCTTATTGCTGTAAACACAACTGTGGTTGAATCCATATGGATTAGAAGCTTGTTGGAAGAAATCTTGACAATGTCGCAGACATCTTGATTAAAGTTCTTACAAGGGTACCATTTACTAAATTGAGAGATTTAGGACATATGGGCGATAAACCTTCAGAGGGAGTTTTTTGAGAATGAGCAATGACTGATCATTCTAGAAATGGAACTGATCATTCTAGAAATGGAAGGCGCGCTCTTGGAAAGTATATAGTGTGCTTCGCCTTCCTTTGGTGATTCTTGATGAAGGTTTAGCTCCAGCATGAAGCATGTTGAAAAAGGTTTAACTTCAGTGAAAGACTGAAAGTCTAGCAGAGTTCCTGGACTATATAAGTTTCCGCCGCAACTATAGTTGCGGACCATGCGTTGTTTAATCTACATTGAGCCTACTCTATCTAATCCTGTTAATGTCCATTCCACAACACCATTTTGTTGATCTTTGGCATAACCCCGCGCTCATAACCCGCTCATAAGTTGGGACTGTTATGACGATGGTCTCCAATAACTCTCTTAGGTAAAGGGCGGCGTCAGTGTTCATCTTCGATTGCTTATATTCTTATCTAAATTAGATGAAAGTGATCTTTTCTCACAATTAAGGCCCTTCAAACATGACCAAGATTATATAGTTCTCCTTAGAATTCATTCCTGTATTCAATCCGAAACTCATCCCTTTCCGGAGCTCATCCCTTTCCGAAGCTCATCCCTTTCCGGAGCTCATCCCTTTCCGAAGCTCATCCATTTCCCAAAGTTCAATAGAAACCTTTCGGATTGCCGGAACTCAGCCGGAGCTCTTTCTATTCGTGGAATCTCGTTTCGGGCCTTCAACCTCATTTGGTTCCGATGAACAAGCTCATCCCTATACACAGGATGCAACCCTGTTGAGAATGAGCAATTACTGATCATTCCAGAAATGGAAGGCGAGCTCTCTTTAGAAAGTACAGAGTGTGCTACGCCTTACCTTAGTGATTCTTGATGAAGGTTCAACTCCAGCATAATGGATGTTGGAGAAGGTTTAGCTTCAGCATGATATCCTTGTGCAGAAAGTTTAGCAGAGTTCCTAAACTATATAAGTTGGAACTCTGGCCCCAATCCTAGTGTTAATTAACCAATCAGAATATTATCTGGGTAGACATCAGAATGTCTACTACTCCCAGACCCACCAGAAACAGCTCTCGTGTAACTCCTCAGATATTCACATAGCTTGATGAGACTATGAACTTTATGTTTAGCAAGTACGTCACTCTGGACTGTACTCCATGGTTATTGAAAGGACCACCTGATGTACCCGAGGCAAGGGTACGTGAGGAGTTAAGTAATCTACAAAGCTTGTTGCAAAATAGCACCGAATAAGAGCGCGCACGGCGCTCTAGGCTTGCAGGGCACGTCTCTACTAGTTTCCCCACCCTTGGTTGTACCGTTGGTTGTACCCGTGGTTGTACCCGTGGTTGTACCCGTGGTTGTACCCGTGGTTGTACCCTTGGTTGTACCCGTGGTTGTACCCGTGGTTGTACCCTTGGTTGTACCCTTGGTTGTACCCTTGGTTGTCCTGAAAACCAAGGGTCAGTGAAGGCCGACTCCCATATATATAATGAGGCCTTCGCTACACCTCTCATGAGTTAACTAATCGAATATCTCTACCTAGGGTCACATACCAAGATGCCTCGCAGATCCAGACCCAGACCCACCAGATCTCCTTGTCCTGACATTGAGACTTCGCCTATGTCTGAAGTAAACACCTCAACTCAAGTGTTCATTCACTTAGCTTGATGAAACAATGAGATCCGTATCTTATAGTCAAAAGAGATGTCGGGACCTTAAACCATGGTTACTCTATTATGGGCCACCTGATTCCCCAGCAGTTCTAGCTGATATGGACTTATCAAATCTATACAATGTCATCTTCGAATACTCTGAATACAAAATATTGTTGAGAGATATTGATATGGATTGGATGTTCAAATGGACTCTCGTATTGGGCATTCTGTAGTGGTAACGGTACCAATAAAACTAAATTGCTCAAGCTTCTTTTGGATCAGTTGACGCCTTTGGAAGGAAGGAACAAGGAACAATCACCAAGATTGGCAGTTTGAGAATTGGTTACTTCCCTTAAAATCACGTAGTCGAAATGGACTTGACTCTCTCTGTTGTCTCTTGGATGGCAAAAGCTGTCAACAAGTACCTAGAAGGTACGTGTTGAGAGTTTGCGTGAACCCTTTGATGAGTTGGAATTGTTATGACATTGGCCTCCAATATTCTCTTGAGTATGATGGTTCAGCGTTCATCTTAGATCACTTAAATTCTTCTCTAAACTAGATATCAGTGAACTGTTCTCAATTGATACCGGTCAAACCAGAGCGGGATCCTCTCTATATATAGTTAGTCCTGGGGGACTCCTAAACGATCTCTCCTTCATCAATCTCTCCTAAACGATCTCTCCTAAACGATCTCTCCGTCATCAATCTCATCAATCTCTCTCCTTCATCAATCTCTCTCCTTCATCAATCTCTCTCCTTCATCAATCTCTCTCCTTCATCAATCTCTCTCACCTACATTGTCTTCTCCAAGACAATGCCCAGAGCTAGTCGAGAGCTAGCCGAGAGCCCATAGAGGCTTGGCTCTGGCGTTTTCTGCCTTCAACAATACCCATCATTGTTTCATCTGGAAGCACATGAACATCCAGTACGCGCACATGTGCTGATCTCTCAAGTTCATCAAACACATGTCGCGTGTTCCAACAGCCCCACAAGTTCAATAAGTTCAACAAGTGTGAGGGTATGAGAGTGAGGGTATGAGTATGAGTATGAGTATGGGTATGAGTATGGGTATAATCCAGCAAACTACCTGTACGGCATAGAAAAAGTGGTGTTAACATGTCCAAACAGGTCAGGCTCCGAGATTTTATGGATATTGACGGTCTCTATGCTGTAGGAAATGTACGATCAAAAGTCTTGACCAAAATAGTACGAACTAAGTCCTTGGAACCTAGGCGTCTTTGGGTCGTGCGATACTCAAGAAGTGGAAAGCACGTGACTATAGCCATTTAAAGGCTGAACCCAATTAACGAGCCGAGTCGTCGCTATATCAATGAGTAGCGGTATATATTATTAGGAGTGTACGGGTGCTGAGGATATATCGACCAATACTAATTGGTGTGGAGGTACTGATCTTTGCTGGGGTTTGTTCTTATCAAAGACTGACGCGTCCGTTCTGGCACTTAGACCCGTACACCGGGCACTTAAAGAAATACAGTCGATAGGAAATTTTCCCACACAGGACCCCAAAGTTTTAGAAATGTTTCACAGATGTTTCAGAGATGTTTCAAAAAACTTACAACCAGGTTTTACTTGTTTCAGTTGTTCCTGCTATGATATGACTGTATATGGTGGGATTTCCCCTATATGCCGGACATTGAAGAATTATTAGCATATTAAAACTTCATGCAAATTCCCATATAAAGATATGCATGTCTTACGGTATGTCGGGCGGGAACCTACATCTAAACCCTTAATTACCCACATATAAAGATGTTCACACCTACATATAAACATATCCTCGCCTGCATAAAAAATATACTCGCCTGCATATTCTAGCGCACTTTGCCTGCACATGCGACGCGACGCGACTCATCAATTAACTCTTTTCGTCAAAAGCACTTTCCTCCTCCACCATGTCATACGAAAAGCCCGAAATCTACAGTGCCCAAGTGCTCCCCGGTGAAGAGCCGCAGGACAATTCCTTTAATGAAATCACCAAGGCTTTCCGTACATTCATCCTCGAATTCCGTCTCAACAACCTGTTCATCTACAGAGACCAGCTCCACGAAAACCTCCTTATCAAGAACTACTACCTCCGGGTGAATTCGGAGCACTTAATTGGCTTCAATGAGGAGTTGAACAAGAAGTTGGCCGACCTGCCTTCAGAGATGGTGCCACTTTTCGAAAACGCCATCTCGGAAATTGCTAAGAGAATTGCGTACTTGTCCAATGAGGATGTGCCTAAAGATTTTCCGGGATGCCAACTTATCTTGTACTCGAAATCTCGGCCGATTTCCATCCGGAACTTGGATTCCGACCATATCTCCAAGATCGTTCGTGTTTCGGGGATCATTATTCTGAGCCTGGTGTTGTCATCTCGGGCCACGCTGGTGCTGTTACTATGCAGGAACTGTAAGCATACCATGAAAATCAAGGTTGCTTCTGGGTTTGGCCCCCTCAATTTGCCTCAAAAGTGTCTTGCGAATCATAATTACGATGAGCAGCACTCCCAGCAAAAATGCCCTCCCGATCCGTACGTGGTGGTGCACGATAAGTCCACATTTATCGACCAGCAGATCTTGAAGTTGCAGGAAGCCCCCGATGCCGTCCCTGTGGGAGAAATGCCCCGTCATATCATTGTGCACGTGGACAGGTACTTGACCAATCAGGTTGTTCCTGGAACTCGTGTGACTCTTGTGGGAACATACTCCATTTACCAGCTGAAACAGCGTGCCACAGCTAATGTCAATACCGTGGCGATCCGAAACCCGTACCTCAAGGTGTTAGGGATCCAAACGGAAGTCGATACCGCTGCTCAAGGCTTGACGTTCACCGAAGAAGAAGAAGAAGAATTTTTGCGCTTATCCCGTACACCTAACCTTTATGACGTGTTCGCACGGTCCATCGCACCTTCCATTTACGGTAACGACGACATTAAAAAAGCAATCACGTGTCTTCTCATGGGAGGGTCCAAGAAGATTCTTCCAGATGGCATGCGGCTCCGTGGAGATATTAATGTGCTTCTTTTGGGAGATCCCGGTACAGCCAAGTCGCAGTTGTTGAAGTTTGTGGAGAAAATCTCGCCCATTTCCGTGTACACTTCAGGAAAAGGTTCTTCGGCTGCAGGTTTAACGGCTTCTGTGCAGAGAGACCCCCAAACCAGAGACTTTTATTTGGAAGGAGGTGCCATGGTTTTGGCTGATGGAGGTGTGGTGTGCATAGATGAGTTTGACAAAATGCGGGATGAAGACCGTGTGGCTATCCATGAAGCCATGGAACAGCAAACCATTTCTATTGCCAAGGCTGGAATCACCACTGTTTTAAACTCGCGGACTTCAGTTCTCGCTGCTGCCAACCCGATTTTTGGGCGTTATGATGATTTGAAAAGTCCAGGTGAAAATATTGATTTCCAGACCACCATTCTCTCCAGATTCGATATGATCTTTATTGTTAAAGATGACCATAATGAAACTAGAGACAAATCCATTGCTCAGCACGTGATGAACATTCATACCGGAACTGGAGCCAACCAGCCTGAAAACACCGAAGGAGAAATTCCCATTGATGTCATGAAACGGTATATTCAATATGCTAAGGCGCGGTGTGCACCAAGGTTAAGTGCTGAGGCTCTGGAAAAACTCTCGTCCCATTTCGTGGCCATCCGGCGTCGGTTGCAGGTCAACGAGGCAGATATGAACGAACGGTCTTCCATCCCAATTACTGTGCGGCAGTTGGAAGCTATTATCCGTATAGCTGAGTCGTTAGCTAAGTTGACGTTATCTGCAGTCGCCACCATTGATCACGTGGACGAGGCTATCCGGATCTTCACTGCTTCCACCATGAATGCTGTTGACCAGGGTATTCAGAGTGGCAGTTTGATGGCTCTGGGCAAGTTTGCCGAGGAGATTAAGGTGGTGGAACATGAGTTGAGGCGGAGGTTGCCCATTGGCTGGTCGACTGCATACAAGACCCTACGTCGGGAGTTGGTGGAATCGGGTAAGACCAGTCCTGAGGCTTTGGATAAAGCCTTACACATTATGGAGCGTCATGAGGTAATTCGTTTCCGTCACCAGCGCCAGAACATCTACCGAATTGGTGTGTAATAGTTGTAAGTTTAGAAAGGAATAAATAATTGAGACAGACGAGACAGTAGGAGAGAGGAGGAGCCGAGGAGAAGCTAGTAGAGGAGATGTTGGTAGAGAAGTAGAGGGGAGAGAAGAATTAAGTAAATGGGGTAGAGGGGTGGAGGAGAATTGGGTGCTTCTTTTCCAGTCTGCCAGACTAATTTGTCATTATAGTAACCAACGTTGGTGAAAGTTTTGACGGGAAATGTGGCAAAATTTGATCGGCAGTAGCAATGGAGCTATAGTCGTATGAAGACCTGAAGTCATCTGGAGATTTTGGTTCCAACAAAATGAGTTCCTTCGACCAGTATGCAAAGTAGAGAGTAGAGTAGACTATAGTAGAGAGTAAAAAGAGGTAAAAAGAGGTAAAAATGAAGGTGATAGAAGAAAGGAAAAAGTGGGAATATACGGCCTTATATATTGTTGCAGGCGGGGTCGTCAATTCCTGCATCTGCATGGGCGCCGAGCGCGATGTTTCAGATTTTGCAGCCTCCTGCGAATGTAAACAGAGAAGACATATAAATAGGGGGTTTGCTCCGCGAAAATTACAGCCTTAAAAAGTTTTAATTGGGTAGAGAAAGTACCATGGCACCTTAACATTGGAAATGGTTTCTTGTATACATTCCTTGTCACCAAGGTAGGTGAATCTGTCTGTTGAAGAGAGAGGCCCAAATACGTCCCAATTGCTTATGGATCACGGGATCAGGACTTGGTTGAACATCGCCTCATTATTCAATTTGAAGGCTAAAATCAAAGCTTGTGTGAGTTGGTTATAAGCGGGGTAGATGGAGAACGCAGTGTTTAAAAAGGATAAGTCGTCGCGAGGTGCCAAGAGAGAATACAACTAATCTTCCACAAGCCCCAAGACCTTAATGTGGGCTTTGTGGCAAAAGTTAATTTCTTTTCTGACATGCAAAAGAGAAACCTCTTGAGGAGTTGTGACAATTAAAACACGATCGATTCCGGCATCCTTCATATACGTTGTGACTGATAAATGCCGATCAGATGTTCCTGGCTGACTGTCAACTATTAAATAGTCCAAATGATTTCCCCAGTTGATGTCCTTCAAAAATTGTTTTACGAGACCGTTTCTTGTCTTTTTTTTTGGCTTGCCCTCCAGACAATGGCGAAGACTACATCAGGAAGCATGGCCGAATCGAAATCCAACCTAAGTTGTCTGCAGCATACACCGTGGGTCAAACAGAGGAGCACTGCTAATCATGTTGAGGCAAAGTCTGACGAAGTTAGACTCGTCCAAAAATTGGGGCAACTTTTCAATACTTTCCACCTACTCCAAGAACTCGACTGCATCAGCTTCTGTGTTGGTTTTCAAGAGGTAAGGCACAATCTTCAACGCCATTCAATCAAGGGTTGGTGTACTGCACGTCGGAGCCAAGGCTCTCTCGGTGGGACTGGCCAATTTCAAGAGCCAAGTGGTCATTCCAGTTTATCAAGTGAATATCGAATGTGTGGAATATGTAAACCCAGCTTAGAAAATCATGGAATAGCCACACAGAGTTACAGAAATATACTAGTGGAAATTCTTAGTTTAGGTCTAAAGGAGCCATGATTCTATCCAGTACTGTTACTACCGACAAATTCTGCTGACCAGCTGATCCATACTACTGACTAACTGATCAATACTGCTGACCAGATGATTAATACTGCTGACCAGATGATTGATACTATTGTCTAGCTGACTAATACTACTGACTAGGCAAGTAAAAGGTGAGTGTTATAAATAATTTATCCGTGGTCTCGGTCTTTTGGTTCTTGTGGAATGAGAGGTCAATGAAGATATGGACAGATTGAAGCAGGTGCATGTCTTGCTGTGCGGTATTTCTGGACTATCTATTCATTGCATGGCCTAACTATTACTACAAGGATATCATCAGTAATTAAAGAAGAGCTAGTCATACCCAAAACCGAAAGGAATGGGCAAAATGGCTGATACGAGTGAGGGAGAGATTGACCTTGAACCAAGTATCATATAAAGCGGAGAAATTTCGCTTGGACCAAGTATCATAAACGGTGATCAAATCGGTTTGAAATGGACTCCAAAACTTCATAGGCTTTGGAATTGCAGTCATTGGGTTTGAAGCCATCATAGTGAGTTTGCTGCCATCATAGTGAGTTTGCTGCCATCATAATGGAGTCTGCAATGGTCATCATAGTGGAGTCTGCAATGGTCATCATGAACTTCGTACAAAGATGGCTACCATTGTCCTGGTGGAGAGTTTTTCAATGCCACATTTCTCTCAAAGTTGTCTCAGCCGATATATGGTTCCTTAAGCGAGGAACCATCAAGGAACACAGTTTTAGTAAGGCATAAATGTTATCAAAGAACATAACATAGAAAGAACATAACATATAACATAGTTTCAACATATGTTTTGGTATATATCATTAGTACAAGACCAAAGTCCTAAGACGGGGCCGCAGAACAGCTCATAGTTATTCACTCGTCTTGTTGAAATCCGGTAACAAGCACCTGTTCTTCATATTTTTTCATTTGAACCTATGGTTACTATAACCGCCTGGTGCCGTGAAGGTAGACCTCCAACATATATAAGGGAGTCTGGACCATATCCATCTTTCCATCTCTTAAGTAACTCATTCAAATATCATCTGTCTGATATTACCTGCTTGGGCATACCAAGATGCCTCCTAAAGCCAGACCCACCAATATTCCAATGGATACTGACAACTCTACATCTTCTTCTTCTTCTCTTGAAGTAAACACCTCTCAAGTATTTACATACCTTGATGAGACTATGACGGCAGTGGCCTGAAGTGTTTACACATCTTGATGAGACAATGATATTAGTTTCTTATAGTATTAATCAATTACTGGACGTTACTCCATGGTTACTCACTCACTGATCCTCCTAGTGCCGAAATTATCGTTGGGGATCTGGAGTTAACACGACTACAGGTTATGAAGTAACTGTCCACTGGACATCACACCATGGTTAATATATAGTTGGTTCATCTATGGTTGGTTAATCTATGGTTGGTTAATCTATGGTCCACCTGGTGCCGCAATTATCGTTACGGAAGATGTGTTATCTAATCCACAAGTTCTGTTGGAAAATCGCACCGAATAAGAGCACGCACGGCGCTCTAGGCTTGCAGGGCACGTCTCTACTAGTTTCCCCACCCGTGGTTGTCCTGACAACTAAGGGTCAGTGAAGGCCGACTCCCATATATATAATGAGGCTTTCGCCACACCTTTCATTAGTTAGCTAATCGAATATCTCTACCTAGGGAGACATACTAAAATGCCTCCCAAATCCAGACCCACCAGAGCCAGACCCACCAAAACTCCTCGTACTGACAATGAGACTCAGCCTCTGCCTGAAGTAAACACTTCACTTAAAGTGTTTACATACATATCTTGATGAGGCAATGAGGTCCACATCCTACAGTCAAAAGAGATCTCTGGTCCTTAAACCATGGTTACTCTATGGGCCACCTGATTCCCCAACATTCCTAGCTGAGCTGGAGTTAAAGAATCTACAAGTTCATGACCTGCATATAATACATGACTGGCCTGTATCCAACCCACTACTTAGAGTGCCTTTACTCCGTGTATTGACACATAGTCAGTTTAGTTATGGTTAGATATATTGGCAGTATAGTATCCATAAATAGTAGAAAGAGAAGAGAGAAGAGTAGAGAGGTTTATGATTATAGTGAAGTTTTATTATTATTTTTTTTTTTTTTTTTTTTTGAATAAAAACTTTTTTTAAAAACTTTTTTCGAGTCCTCTACTTCCTTTCTCTATTCTATTCTCATTAATGTATGCAGTGTTTTTCAAAACTATTCAAACCAGCTCAACAAAATGTTTCGTACCCCTTCGCACAGTCTTTCAAACCAAATGGACAAGTTGTTCCGTCCATTTTTCACCCTTGATAGGTATTGGTATTGGTATTGGTATTGGTATTGCAAGATTCCCAAATATAGTACTGTCAACAAGTACCTAGCGTGTACGGAGTCAGAGTACTTCGCGGATGCGTTGTATGCAGACCAGTGATGCGCCGTGTGCAGGTTCCTAGTGGGTGGAAACTCTTCACCAGACTCGCACCGGCCAATCCACTTTGGTCTTGTAAGGTACAACCTACATATCCCTGTATATCAATACATATACTAAAACATAGGTTGAAAAGTACATATAAGGCAATCGCCCAGATTTAAGATTTCAGAAAATTGAATTCAAATAAAAGTTGGTGTGAAACATTACACCATTTGGTTTGAACCATTCTGTCTTCTTGGTATGAATAGTTTTGTTGCGGTGGTTTGAATAATTTTGAAAAACACTGTATATAACAGATTTTGGTGTATATACCCTAAATTATGATACTGTTAGATTCTTGTTGTAACGTTAAGTACTAAGCTGCCTTTATTCGTTGATGGATTCCCAATAAGTGGGAATCCGAGCACCTTATATAGCTAGCTAGTGAAATACCAGAGTGGAGCAGGGTGGTTAAACGCCATGTCACCGCACCTCAGCAGCATAAACAAATTTCGAAAAAAAAACGAATTAGAGAATTACTTAACTAATATCATAGCTTCTTTGTTCTTCATGATTTACCCTAAGCTCTACTTCTTACCCTTTTTTTTATATCCTATCAGGCAGAGACGTTGCATAATATCCCCATAGGTAGATCCCTACCTATGGTAGGTTTGATAGATACTCACGGATATTGTAGTAGATATATTCTTACTAGGACAAACTTAATTATGTGATATTTTATATTACTTACATTTATATTAAAATAAGCCTTATAAATTATTACAATCAAAACAATGTTTTGAAAAACTTGTGGATCCAAGTATATTTGTCCGGGAATCGATAAATTTTTATAAAACTGGTGCAGTGCTCATAACCCTTTTATACTATTGTGCGATACTCATAAATCATGTAACTAAATAGTTTGGGCTCACTGGATTATCCAACTACACTCAATAACAAGCTGTTCCACTCCTATTTTCCAAACCTCTATAAAAGTCAAGATTTCTTAGTAATATCATCCGACACCCTTTTCTACCCCCACCTCAACTTTAATCCCCACCTTAATCCCCCGTCCTAAATAGTGTTGTGTTGTGGTCTACTGTCATCACCTGCATACATGCGCACCACCTCAAGTTTTTCTTCTCCACTTAAACAACCACCATGACCGAATTCCTCAAGTATGTCACTACACTTTCAATAAAAGGAAACTGCTTTATAATTGTATTTTCCTGTATACTAACGGCAGACCCAAGAATACCAACCCTAGAGGCATCCCTCAAGCTCCCTTCATAGAGCGAGTGGAGGATATCATCAAGAATCCCGACAAAGAGTTCGAAGGCGTCTTGTCTGCATTCCAGGATCGCTTGCAACAATACAAGTACATGGAGGTTTCGAAAAAACAGCAATTGGCGGACTTGAACATCAAAATCCCCGACATCGAGAAGAACTTATGTGTGATCCGGCATATTAAGGCCTCCAAAGAGTCCCATCAGGACACAATCGAGGCCAACTATGAGCTAGACTCCACGCTCTATACTAAGGCGGAGATTGATGTGGCCAATTTAGAATCCGTGGCTTTATGGCTTGGTGCGGATGTCATGTTGGAGTACCCCATGGATGAGGCTGTGGAGCTTTTACAGCTGAGGTTGGAAAATAACAAATCTCTGTTGGAAGTGGTGGAGGAAGATTTGGACTTTTTGAGGCAGAATATTACTACCATGGAGGTCAATACTGCTCGGTTGTATAATTGGGATGTTGAGCGCAGGAAGAAGTTGAGAGAGGCTGCATAAGTCATTATCTTCATTCCATCTTCTACCATCTACCATCTCCTCTGTCATGCACCATCTCCTCTGCCATCTACCATCTACCATCTACCATCTAGTCTACAATCTATATTGTTCCACTTTTAACTTTGTGGTGTACTGGCCCATCATTTATTGGTCCATCATTTATTGGTCTAGATTTTTGGCTCTGGATTATTAGTGTGTAAATCATAGACTGGTGAACTGTGAACTGTGAACTGGTGCACGTGACTTATAGTCTATTGAAGTGTTTCTTCGCGGTGGTATCGCATAGACAACGTCTCCATAGGTACCCAAAAAACCAAGAATGTATGATAGAGTTTATACTATTGTACTACTCTATCACTAGAGAATATCCTGTTCATCCAGAGAATAAAATGCCAAAAACTCAACTCAGTTCAATTATTCTGTAGAGACATGCCACAGCAAACATCAGTACCTCCGCACTAATCAATCTGAATTTATAGACTTGTAGCCTATCAATAAACATATACATTTATAAATAAATAAATAAAAAAAAAATCTTGGTCGGTTTGTCCTCCTTGTTGAACATATAAGATGTGCTTCCCCGTATATGCAGGTTACCTGCATTTCGAGAAACTAGAGCTCCCATGATTCCCTGAGACCGCATTCACTCAAGTGACTGAGGTCATGTGAAGGCTCACCCCAATATAAAAAGGACAAGCTCCCGCTATTCTATAACATCACCAAAATATATACACCACCAAAAAACATATACACCACCAAAAGGAGGACATACCAAGATGTCTCCCGACACCAGACCCACCAATATTAACTAGTGTAGAGGTACTGATGTCTACTGAGGTACTGATGGCTACTAAGGACCTGAATGGATTATTTTCTCAACACTGCAGTGCAATGAAAATAGGTCAAGCCTCATAAGGTTCTGAGGAGCGCATGAGTACAGACTAGTATTGTAAGTGGGTTTTGGCGTCACGAGGAGGGGTCAGGTTTGACTTCACACAAGGTTTTACCAAATCTACATCCAAACGCAAGGAGTCCAAGGAATCCCAAGTATGTATAGAAGAGATCCTGTTCTAGGTTGAGCAGCGGTATCACCAATAACCAGAATATCACTGACCTACTAGTACAAGATCTATAACACATCTAAACAATCGCAAAGAAGAAATAATGACTACTACCGTCCCAAAGCTCTTGGTTTAGGTACAAACTTCACTTCACCTCACCTTGGCATGCCCCTACGCGATCTTGGCCCAGCACAATACCAGTCATACTGAGGCATTACGATGCTCAACAGAAGCAACCTGTTAGTTAAAGCATATATATTGGAACAGAAGCAACCTGTTAGTTAAAGCACACACCTGACATTTTACTAACGAGACTCACGGGTATGCCCCGCCTCACAATTGTCAGAGAATGAATTACTTCCACTAGGAAGATGATCACCTATGGAGAATAAAAGTTTACGAAGAGAGAGAGAATGGTAAGGAACGACTCTGCACGTTTACAGAGCCCTAACATTATTTTACTATATTCCAAAAGTTTATGAAAGAAGGTTTCCAATACCTTTCCCAGGAAAATATTTTAGTCACCTCAAAGGAGGAAAAGGACACATTTATTATTGCTATTGTCGCTAAAGACACATTTATTATATCATCACAAACGATGCAATTATTGAAGGATTTAGGAGAGTTGAAAGAACAACATCCATTAGTACAAATTGAAAAGGAAAACTCTAAATTGAACGAGAAGAACACAGAGGAGAAAATACTTGAGGACAAGTATCACTCTAAGTGGCGGAGGATGTTAGACTTGAGATTTACCTAATCTCGATACAGGACCTCCGAACGATCAGACAGATATATACAGGATTGGCTCGAGAGAGCATATGCAGGCAGCAATGTCGAGCGAGCAATAAAAGGTCGCGGAGCAACTTAATTGAAAGATCAAGAACTCTACAGCTAAAGCACGTTATATATATATATTAAGAGATAAGCCTGACCGACACACATTATCATAATCTCTATTTACATCAACTGAACGGGTGAGTTCCTACTATACACAGTAGCCGTCAGAATATTTCTCTATTAATTAAATTCACTTAGATATTCCTTTTAGGCAACGTCCCTGGAAACGATCTAAAACCCCGACAAGCAGTTAGAAGCTTACAACCACTTGCGAATATAGGCTTAACGTCCCAGGTCGCATAATAATTCTAACATTCCAAGAATTAATAGAAATCTGACAATAGGGAGTTGACGAGAACTTGATTAGGATCAGTATAAGACTAGAGGATAAAGATGTTTTGCTTGCAAAGAACAAAGAAGGCTTGGATGCTTGCGACGGAGTCTAATATTAGCTAGATCACTTTTTTTTTGCAATATCCTTTTCTTTACAATTTATGTATATGCATTGTTTTTGGGTAATTCTGATGTTTTTGGGTATTTCTGATGTATACATGGCTTAGGAGGCTCGCCAGTTATGGAGTCATGGAGTCATGTGACACACTCCTCACATGCCAGTACTTCTTGTGATCCATATAGAAGTTTTGCCATGACCTTATATCCTCTTCTGCTTCGAGCGGGTCTAGGCCCTTAAGATCATATATGAACTCGTCTTCTTTCGAAAAGCATCCTGTAACAAATGCCCGTGCTGCATCCCGGCCAGAGAAAAAAAAAACGGTATGATCCCTTGGACCCATAGATTTTCCTAGACCGGGTCACATCAAAAACACTCCCGTTGATGGCAATGTATATGGGGAGCTTGGGATCGGTGGCATTGAAGCGGCTCAATTCTTGGATCGACAAGTTGACTGGGCTACCGCCTGTGCGATACTTCAAATATCAAATATCTAATATCTGGGATCAATGTATCTGCCATCATAGCCCTAGGTTTTTGTCAATGTAAGTTATCAGAAGAGTAATGACATAACCGTTCCTAACTATGACAACGTTAACGATTAACTATAAGGCTCAACACTCCTCAGTAGATATATTGGGATACTTCGCTCAACATCATTACTACTACCACTACTATTCACTCAAACAGTAGTAATGTGTAAGTAAATAAAGAGTATATATTTTACTAGATTATGGTACAGTACCGATATTACTATCAAAACTGACTACCACCAAAACTGACTACCACCAAAACTGACTACCACCACTAACAACACTACGACTTCTCTATAATGACTACTTGTACAATCACTATTATCAGCTCCATTGCTAAATGTACTACCTCCACTACTATTATACCATACATTCTACTATACCATACATTCTACTATACCATACATTCTACTAGACACTTGACTACCATAAATCACCATAGCCTCTACCTTACTATTGCGATAGAATTTAATTTTTCTTCAGTCTCTCATCTCTTGACACGTTATGATACTTGTCTTCACATATTCCCTTTAGATTTGTTAACTCCAGATTTGTAATGACAGTTGCGGCACCATGAGAACCTGGGATTAACCATGGGGTAACATTTAGTGGATGAGTCACACTATAGGACACTATCGTCATATTCTCGTCAAGATATGTAAACACTTCATATAAAATGAAATATATCTCTACTTCTTTGATCACACTCGTTCTTTTCTTTTTTTTTCTTTTTTTTCTTTTTTTTCTTTTTTTTTTCTCGAAGTTTACTACAACTTTATTTCTCTACTACTACCTCCAAATTCACTACCATCTCTACTTACTTCTATACAGAAATTATTCAGAAACTAGCTAATGTAGTACCAGTATTCCACTACTATTACTATAACTACTGTTACCAGTAATCCACTACTATTACTATAACTACTATTTCTAGTAATCCCACTACTATTACTATAACTACTATTACTAGTAATCCCACTCCTATAAGAGGTGACCTTATTACTACTACCACCACTATTATCTTCAACCTACCGTTGGTAGACGCACTACCCATAGAGGTATCTTAAAGCCTACGAATGCCAATGACTCATCTAGTTACCATAACCCATGAATTGGATTAATCCATTCACCTTAACTTGTGACATGGCGTTTAACTGCCTTGCTTCACTTCCAGGTATTCACTAGTTCGCTATATAATCACCTAGATTTCCACTTATTGGGAATCCATCAACGAATGAACATAACTCCAAGTATTAGACATATTTAAGAATCTAATATAATATACCACTACAATATCGATACTAAAGCTGCTTTACTACTACTACCACTACTACTACCACTACTACTACTACTACTACTACTACTATTAATAGTGTTATTACTACTGCTAGTTCGACTACTGACTACTGTCTACTACTGTCTACTACTGACTACTACTACTACTACTGCTAGTACTACCACCTACAACTACTACTTACTACCACTAACTAACTACAACTAACTGACTACAACTAACTGACTACAACTAACTAACACTTGTTAGATCTACTCCACTCTAAACAGGGCTCTATCCATAGAGGTATTACGGAGCCTGATACCGACTGATCCTAAAAATGGTCATTGTATAGTGCCATTGAGTTATAACAATCACCGCTATTATTTTGGTGAAGAGTTCTTCGAAGCCATGTTTTTTTTTTCAACAGTTATATAAGTCGCTCAGATTCTTCTCTTTGAGGATCATCAATAAATGAATATAGTAACATCTGGTATCAAACGTGCTAACAAGACTTTGACAGTACTACTACTACTACTACTACGACCACTGCTAGTACGACCACTGATAGTACTACTGACTACTAGAAATGTCCTGACTACTGCTAGTACTACTGAATACTATAAATGTACTGACTACTGACTACTATAAATGTACTGACTACTGACTACTATAAATGTACTGACTACTGACTACTATACATGGACGGAATGCCAGTCACATCATATCCTACCCTAATTGGAGTAAGCTAAAGATGTCTACGGTCACTTGCATTACAGGTAATAATCGTGATGCTATTTGTAAAGCTAAACATGAACCAGTGGGTCCCTTGTCTTATTATTGTGTTACATTGTTCTTTGTTGTTATTACAGTTCATATATCCAGTGAGTTTTCAATCCCCACCAACCAAGACCCCTGACTTACTCCGAAGCTACTACTACTGCTACTATTACTATTACTACTGCTACTACCACTACTACTAACTGACTACTACTACTAACTGACTACTACTACTAACTAACTACTACTACTAACTAACTACTACTACTAACTGACTACTACTACTAACTGACTACTACTACTAACTGACTACTACTAACTGACTACTAACTGACTACTACTACTAACTGACTACTACTAACTGACTACTAACTGACTACTACTGACTGACTACTTACCTGATTCTGAAATAGATAGGGGACAAGAGCATGTAGATAAAGCGAAGACTGCCGAAACGTATAATTCTTCACAAGTTAAGATTACTAGATTACTATGGCTGAAAGTTCACTTTTCACTTGTGAAACGCTGACTACTATACAATACCACAAGTATATTTTTATCTTAGTTAGACCCCATCAAAGTCGAATTAATTGAGCGATAAATAAAGAACTTAACGTAAGTTTAGAAACTCACCCTAAGGTAATCCAAGCTTACAAAAGAACAACTAAAGAGATTTCCTATGTGGGGCAACTTATATGGAGACGGAGTCACAATAGTAGATAGAGGAAACTTATACAATCATCATATCAAAGTGTGACAGATTTCTAAGGAGAGTTTTATTCAACTCAGGCTGACAGAGTTCAAATATCCGAGCATCTGAACGGTGGAGACTTAATAAAACAATTGAAAAAAGGTAATGATGAACGTTACAAAGGACTTTATAAATTAGTTCAATGTAAAGAAATATTATCTTTGGCGTATAATGAAATAAAATAAAATCTAAACCTGGAAATATGTCACCAGGAAATGATAAACAAACTATAGATACCTTTAGTAAAAATAAACTGCTAAAACTTATTGAAGAACTAAAAAATGAAAGTTTCAAATTTACTTCAGTTAAAAGAATATATATACCAAAAAAAAAAGAAAAAAAAAATGGTGAAATGAGACCTTTGGGTCAACCTAATATTCATGATAAATAGTGCAAAGAGCTATGACAATAATTTTTACATATATTTATGAACCCCCATTTAGTGACACTTTACATGGTTTTAGACCAAATACATCTACACATACTCCGTTGAGAGATATATCAAAATGAAATGGTCTGACTTGAGCCTTTGAGGGGGACATCAAGGGTTTCTTTGACAATATTAACCATAAAAAATTAATAGAAAATATTCTTAGAAATAGAAGTTAAACATTGTTAGTTTTCAGACTTACGTTTATTGAATATGATTTGGGTCCAGTCCACCCCATCACTTGACCCTGTGGAAGAACTCACTTCTCAATAGGTCGCTGAGAATCTTTTCTCACGCGGCCCGACGACTCGTCCGTCGTCCTGCATATTATCGCTAGCCGCTCCATACGTGTGACTCCTTTTTCAGTTTCCATCCACGCGTTAACAAAGATCAATAATTTATTGATCTTATCTGACTACTACTAACTGACTACTACTAACTGACTACTACTAACTGACTACTACTAACTGAATACTACTAACTGACTACTACTAACTGACTGACTGACTGACTACTACTTACTACTCTACTATTCACCTATACACCTATACACCTTATGACCACATTATCGATTTCACGGGGAATGCAGAGTAGTCACCAAAGAAGAATAATTTGACATAATAGAGTAGTACCTATTATGTTCTTTATAATGTGTTTTAACCTAAACTTGTACTCGTTGCTTGTTCCTCAAAGAGAGGAATCGGAGTCGTTTATATACTTTGAGAGAAACGTGACATCGAAAAACCCTCCATCAGAACAATCGTAAGGATTGTTTCTGAAATATTCGAAAGGACCATCATAGTACTTCATACAACGATGGTCGTGACCCAGCGTTTGCAATGTCCATTGTAACAGCCAGACTGAGAGGCTTCATAATACCTTCATAGTCAGGGTCCTGCCTATGGCAGATCTAACAGTACCAGTACTATATATTATAGTGGAATATATAGTACATAAAGGCACTACCAATACTACTGACCACTTACTGACGGTAAAGATGTATTCTGTATACTTGTTGTAAGCTGAGAAGTGAGTATGGTCCTTAAGCAAAAATAAACCATAACCATATCAATACCACTACATAGTCATACTACTAGTCATAGTAATAGTCTTGCTAATATCTATACTAATAGTCATTGTTAGATCCAGGATGCGTGGAACACACCCATATAGGTATTGATTTTATCTGCCCAGTTAATCGGTAAGAACTACTACGCCCCTTTTGGGTTCACCGATACTACGCCCCTTCTCGATTCACCGATACTATACCTCTTCGGCTATCTTCAGGCAGACTACCTAATGGTGGCAGATTCCTTTTGCTGAGGAATCATAACGAATATAGTTTCGTTTAGGTATTAAACATACTTACAATAATTTTACAACCACCTCTTTTATACTACTATAATATCGATACTAAAACTACTTTATTACTGCTATTATACTATAACTTCTATTACTATAACTTCTATTACTATAACTTCTATTACTATACTACCACTTCTATTGGTACTACTACTACTACTACTACTACTACTACTACTACTAGTAACCTATACACTATATGACAAGACTAACGAGGGTACAGTAGATTTAGAGTACACACCAATGATTAATAATTTGGTTTCCAATAGAGTAGTACCAGTACAATATATTTGTTTGATTCCGTATAGGTATTGCCCTACCCATACAGGGATCGAGTTCACGTGCCAAATTAATCTCTGAGTTGGTTTGCCGTACTACAGATTGTGTTGAGAAACGGGAGCTGCGGCTCGCTCCATGTTTCCCTGAGACCGTGGTCACTCACGTGACTGTGGTCGGGTGAAGGCTCACCCCAATATAAATGACGTCAAAATCTAAGAGTACCGAAATGTTAACTGAGGGGATACACCAAGATTTCTCGTAATATTATACCCACCATATTAATTATTTTAGAGGTACTGATGTTAACTAAGGATTTGGACTGATTCTCTTCATAATGTGATCTTGCATACATCACCATACCCAAATGTTTAATGCATTACATTGAAGGATAACAAAAAGGACATGTGCTTTGTGCAGGCCCAAATCGGAAATACCAAAAATCAGAAGTATCCAAAAAATCAGAAATATCCAAAAATCGTACATATCTAAATTTTAAAAAGTAGTATGCGGACCAAAAACGTAGATTGGGTGCAAACCTGAAAGTGAGCATATCTCAAAATGAGCATATCTCAAATTGAACGTACGTGAGAGTGAGCATACCAGATTCGCAGCCATTTTGTGATAAACTGCGAACTATATAAACCCTGACCCCCCCAAAATTTCCCATTCCCCACCACCACTTTTCCACAAAAAAAAAAGAGAAACAAAATAAACAGAAACAACAAAAACAGAAAAAAAACAAGATCTAAAAAAAGACTTTACTTCAAAAAGACTTTACTTCAAAAAGACTCAAAAAAAAACAACCACTTACTTCACCAAAATGCATCTCCTCTTTCTATTCCTCCTCTTTCTTATTCTTCCTGGAATTACTGGGTTTGGCATCACAATCTCGCTTCTCATAACTTACCTAAACCCCGGAAACGCCTCCCAAAAGAACGA
>NKZD01002014.1:33400-67410 GCA_002370635.1 Metschnikowia cerradonensis | reverse complement strand
AGGATATTGAATTCTAATAAAAGTTGGTGTGAAACATTACGCCATTTGGTTTGAACCATTCTGTCTTTTTGGTTTGAACCATTTTGTCAAGCTGGTTTGAATCGTTTTGTCGCGCTGGTTTGAATAATTTTGAAAAACACTGTATGTCTATCACAATGCTATGCTTAGGGTTCCATGCTTAGGATTTTATGCCTAAGAATTCATGATTTGGTTCTTCCTGGCTTAACTTCTGCTGGTATATCTTTCCTAGGTAAATCTTCACCTTTAGACTCTGACTTAATTCTTCTTGGTCAGGAAGCCGCGGCCCCTGTTTCTTTCTTTCAACACATGCTGATAGTTATCCACTCATCTACATCCTGCACATAGTACACAACTGGCCTGTATACAACATACTACCTAGTACCTTGACTCCGTGTGTTGACAGGTGATTTAGTATCATACATAGTGATTATTAGTATACCTGGTGATTTAGTGGTATGCCCGGTGATTTAGTATCATAAATAGTGGCTTAGTAGTATACTTAGGATGGCAGTTTATCGAATAGTATTCTAGTAGTTAGTTGAGAAGTGTTAGTATGGTCAGTAGTAGTAGTAGTAGTAGTATAGACCTACCATGGGTAGACACACTACCCATAGAGATATCTTTCGAGCCTACGAATGCCAATGACTCATCCATTCGCTTTAACACGTGACTTGGACACGACCATTCACTTTAACTCGAGACATGGCGTTTAACCGTCTGACTTTTCTTCCCTGGTATATACCAGTTAGCTATATATTCACCCTGATTCCCACCTGAAGGTGAGAGATGTAGTGGAAATTTTGTGCCAGCCGTATTGACTCTCAGTAGCGACTTGTCTTAAAGGTCATGTTTGGACATGTTTGTTGTTTCATGATTGAGTGACTGTTAGGAGATTGGTATTGTCGTGGTCCTGCATATTACACTTTTTTTGTGTTTAGTTTGGTTTAATTCAATTCCACAAAAAAAATAATCCTTCTAAACTAACTATGAATAATTCTGGGACTATTTTGAATTGTATATCAAACAATTTTTGGCTCGCGAGGTATTCGGTTTTAAGGCTCTCTTGTTTCTCACATCTGCAGGATTTTGCACCCAGTGCAGACAATACTACTAATATGTTGAAATTTCGGATAAGCAAAGGGACATTTTTTCATTCATCAATCATTAAAGAGCCTTTTTGTGCAATGTGAAATTTCGGTTGTTTGTTACTGGTCAATATACTTCAGTGGATCTTGACACTGAGGCTGTTAGAGTATGTGCAAGCTTCACCACCAAAGTTTCGGACATGACCGACGAATTCCTGTGTGTTGGTGCATATTCCATTTTGGACTTACTTTGGTAATGGTTTAGAGTTTTTATTCCTACTCCATCAGTCAACCCCGAAGTCATACATTCATACAGTTACTCATACAGTTACTGTTACTGATATAGTGACTTGTTTCATGCTTGTTTCATGCTTGTTTCATGCTTGTTTCAGACTAGACTAGAATCTTTTCAGAATTCTAAGAGTTAAGATTTGTGCAGACTTCAGTGGTTTAACTTTGGCCAACTAGCATACTATAAGATACGAATACACCCGTACACCACTGAATATTTCAGTTTACTTATGTGGTTTAAACCAGAATATTTTATTAAGGATTTTTCTCCAAGGGTTTAGAGTCAGGATTGTTTCAAATATATATCAGCGTTCTGGTATTTCTGCAGTATTTCTGCAGTGTTAGACCCACTAAGGGTAGTAAACTACCTATGTGGTTGTTGAACCCTCTTCAATATTATATTGATTTCTATAAATTTTGATTTTTGCGACCATATTTAAGTTTTTTAATTTTGATCGCTTTTCGGTTAGATTTTAACGGTTGCTGGACAAAAGTAACAACCAGGGAATAAGTACAAACCAGGGAAAAAGTAACAACCAGGGAATAAGTAACAACCAGGGAAAAAGGTGTACCGTACACCTCTGAACAAATTTCGAAGAATGTACATACAAGGTATTTTTTCTGTCGTAATACTTCTCACATAGACTGGTTGACCTACAAAAGGAATTTCCCACCTACTACCATAAAACACCACCTGAACTATAAAAGACCTATCCATTAGGGCTATAGACGTATTCAGTACAGTACAGTATATTTTAGTCAAGTCTAGTCTAGTCTAATATGGTCCAGTCTAGTACACTATAGTGTTTACAGTAGTATGGTAAAGTATAGTATAATGTAGTCTAGTGTAGTATAGTACAGTACATTAGAGTGTAGTTGTTAGATTCTTGTGAAAGGTTCATGTACTTGTTTACTTTTTTTGGTTGATGATTCCTCAAAACGAGCGAATCGAACTACTTAAGAAGTTGACGGCAGGATTGCTTAGTCAACCAGTTTTGCCATAATCCGACCGGGAAAACTGCTCACATTCTATCCTGGTACCTCTGGTTTATCACATTCCATCCTGGTACCTCTGGTTTATCACATTCTGCCCTAGTGCTTTGTACCATGGTAACTGAGGAGCTGGCTTTCTGGAATGGCCATTTTCATATCAGACGGCTTAGGCTTCCTAATACCTCTATGGGTAGTGCCCTGCCCATCGCGGATCTAAAGGTAGTGGTATTTTCAGTTTGTCTGAAATTTCAAAGAAGCCACTTAAACTCCCCACAAATTAATGCTTCATACCAAGATCTTATTATATTCTTTTTTTCTCTTTGAAGAGTCCCCATTTCGCTCATTGTATTAGGTACTGCATGATACTAAAAGTATGAGCGTATGGTATGAGCATGAACGTATGAGCATGAAGTATGAGTGTGAGTATGAGCATGAACATATGAGCATGAACGTATGAGCATGAGTATGACAGCTTCTATCTCACATGCTCAGTCAAATGTAAAAATTTGCAACTTTGTTCAATAAGGGTTGGACTGCTTATCACGTAGTCAAAGTAGTATCTCAACGATTCTAAGAGTCAGGCATCGTAATGTCTGATCCCATTGAAACAGGGGTTTTTGGTGTCAACCTAATCCAATTGGTCATCAAAGATTCAGATATACACCGAATACATACCAGCCTCTTGCACTGATCACTGACCCACTAGCACTCTTCCAATTCAACACCACTCTTCTAATCCACAGACTATACCTACTCCATAGAAATTTTCAGATGCATCAGTCATATAGTAAAGCGTAGCAAAGTATTCTCCAGTACTGTACTGTATTAGTATTGTTTTACCCTCATTATACCCAAAAAGAGACTATTTTTGCCACTCATGCCCCTCCCACGAAGAAAGACAAGAAGAGGGACGAAGAGAAAGGAAGAGAGAGGAAGGGAGGAAGGGAGGAAGAGAGGAAAAGAGGAAAAGAGGAAAAGAGGAAAAGAGGAAAAGAGGAAAAGAGGAAAAGAGGAAAAGAGGAAAAGAGGAAAAGAGGAAAAGAGGAAGGGAGGAAGAGAAAGAAAAAAAATACGGCTGGGGGCGCCCCTTTATATATTGGGGAGTTTCACATACTTGTGTTTTGCCACTCGCTGTGCATGGATCCAGAACGCTCGAGTGTTTGAAACCCTGGGTCTGAAACACAGGGATATAAGACGCCGCGCATTATCCTTATCTTCTCTAAATAGCAACCACTCCGCACATTGGGAGCGGTATTTATTGTGGGGTTTGTGTTCTAATCCTTTACTCCTGTGTATGGATTTGTGAACGTTTCAAGGGAATGTTTCAGTATACCTTCTCCTGTATGCAATTTCCTTTTTCTTGGCCCTCTTACCGTTTGGTCTGTGATGTGTATAGGTCTAGCCGTTTTTCGGAGTTCTGACGGTTGCCCCGGCCGGTGCCCCCGCGGTATTTTTTTTTCTATGCACGTCAAAAGAATGTCACCCGGTTATGTGCAGACCAGAAACTTTATCTTCGGGGAATACCCCAAATACCCCCAAATTTTGGTCTGGGTGCAGGCCCAAGTATTTTTGAGCCCCATATTTATCTCGTATTAGGTTCCCCGGAGATTATGAGCCCTTTTCTCTCCCCGGGACCAGTACTTTGGACCTGTGTACAGCCGTACTTATGCATGCACATGTCTGAGAGCGTGGGGTCACCTCGTCTTACCTAATTCTTACCTATTTTCCTTCCAGTTTCATCTCGATATCAAGCGTGTTTCATGTGAGTTTTATGTGAGTTTCAAGCGAGTTTCAAGTGTGTTTCAGGGGTTTTAGTATTGCATGCTTCACTCCTCATGACTATCCGCCTTTTATTCAGCTCATATGACTAACGAGTAACTTCTTGGCGGTGGTGGAGGGCGGGGATAGTGTCAACATGCACCTGCATATTCTCGAAAGTTAGACGCGCTTACCCCACCTTGCAGCCCACGTATCAGAAGACGTATAAAAAGCAGCCAAATCCCCCATCGTTTTTTTACAGCACAACAATGGCCTCCATAACTACATCTGTGCACCTGGACTATGTTAAACTGCACAACAAGCATGTGATCCGGCCTCCCGTGCTCACTTCCCGTTCCATAAAGAAGTATTTAAGCACCCGTTTTTCCTCTCTTTTTGTCAGTAAGGAAGAACGTGCCCAATACACATGGAACGAGATGTTGAACCCCTTTGGGGAATTACACCTCATGACATTGCGCAACTGGAATTTCTTTTTCATGGGTTTTGCCGCCTGGACGTGGGATTCCGTGGATTTTTTTGCTGTTTCGTTGAATGTGTCTGAAATGGCCGAATCGTTTGGGAAAGATGTTAAGGACGTCACGTGGGGTATAACGTTGGTGCTTATGCTTCGGTCGGTGGGTGCTTTGGTTTTCGGTGCCTGGGGTGACCGTTACGGCCGTAAATGGCCATACATTATTAACCTTTCGCTTTTGGTGGTGTTGCAAATCGGCACTGGTTTTGTGAAAACATATGAACAGTTCTTAGGGGTCCGCGCTCTTTTCGGTATTGCTATGGGTGGTGTTTTTGGCTTCTCCTTGGCTACGTCCATGGATGATGCGCCTGTGGCCTGCAGAGGAGTCCTCTCCGGTATTTTCCAGGAGGGGTATGCCTTGGGGTACCTTTTGGCGGTTGTTTTCAATAGGGCAATTACGGTGAATTCGCCACATGGATGGAGGGCCCTTTTCTGGTTTGCAGCATGCCCTCCTGTTTTGTTTATCGTCTGGCGTTTGTGCCTTCCTGAAACATACACTTACCGGGCCCAAAGAGAACAAGCCTTACGGGAACGCGAGGCACGCGCAGATCTCCCATGGTATAAGCTTTCGGACACCACCAAAAAAGTATTCCGCACATACTGGCTCGTGATGATCTACTGTGTGCTTATTATGGCCGGGTTCAACTTCATGTCGCACGGGCTGCAGGACTTGTACCCCACGCTTCTCAAGGATCAATTGGAGTTTGGCACAGACCGGTCTACGGTGACCAATGCCGTGGCTAACCTCGGCGCCATTTTCGGTGGAACTGTATGCGGGCATGCATCCACGTTTGTGGGACGGCGGTTGACGGTGATGTTGGCTGTGATTTTGGGAGGTGCCATGATTTACCCATGGGCCTTTTTAAGGTCCAGTGCAATCAATGCAGGTGCTTTTTTCATGCAAGCTGGTGTGCAGGGAGCATGGGGAGTGGTGCCAATTTACCTTTCAGAATTATCCCCTCCGGCGTACCGGTCGTTGGTGGTGGGACTTTCGTATCAATTGGGAAACTTGGCGCTGTCTGCTTCGTCTACTATTGAGTCGACCATTGGAGAACGGTTCCCAATTGTTACCAAAACTGGAAAGCATGCATATGATTACTCTAAAGTAATGAGTATTTTCATTGCGTGTGTTTTCGGGTATGTGTTTTTGATGACCTTCTTGGGACCTGAAAATAGGGGTGCTGATTTTGGGGTGGATCGTGATGAGATTTTGGAAAACGACATTGATTCCGTGGAGTCCGATCCAAAGGAAAAGGTCGACCACTTGGAAAAGGTGTAATTACTAATATAATATACAGTATACACAACAATACCACACAGTACTTCAGTACTACAGTACCACAATACAGTACTTCAGCACTACAGTAAACTAATGCATGGTCTATGTTTGTAGCGACCCTAGTCTTAATGCACTACCTCCATACAACCCACATATGTTTCAGGTATATGCAGGCATAAATATTCCCAGTCTATATAATAGCGACCTCCCCCCCTTCAGACAGAGGTGCTCTTTTTTTCTAGTCAGTACTACAATGATATATTATGGAACAGAATCATGCCTTGAGTTTTGAAGGTTTGATTACTACTACTACTTCTACTACTAATTCTACTACTACTAATTCTACTACTACTAGTTAGTAATACTTAAGTCCATTTGTGTTTGTGATGGTTGCTGGTTTCAACATATGTTTAAGTATATACTATTAACAGGGACATGTTATTTGTACCTTACAAGACCAGTCTTGAGAGGAGGTCTGAACACGTATGACGTTATAGCTCTCCATATGTCTGTGACCTACACATAATGCTTCCTCCGGTCTGCATTCAACATATCCTCGAAGTACCTTGATTCCGTACATGCTAGGTGTTTGTTGACACTACCATAGAGGTATTTCGAGGATACGAAGGCCAATGAGTCATCCATTCATCATCCCTCGTGACACGGCATATAGCCTACTTGGATCGCCTTTTCCCGGGTTTTTCCGCATACTTATTAAATTAGCTAACTCATTAGGGGAATCCATTAACGAATACTCTCAACTACAAGTACTAGACGTGACCAAGAATCTAACATCCTTATATTTATATATATATATATCCCTATATTCATTTTAAAATTTGAACTAAAATCCCCATAAAATAAGGCTACCATTTGCTTGCTCTGCATATAATGGTGCACGGGTTTCTATATATCTATTTTATTATAATAAACCATCCCAATAGTTCTGCAAAGGTTCATATTAAGCTATAATTATAATACTTATTTATTCATATATTTATGTCTGAATTGAAATTAATCTATTGGTATGACTAATCATGACTAATGCGCGCACTGTGATTGGCTGAAGGGGGACGCACGGAAGCGGCTTAGATGCAGTCCTGCAAGTCACGCGATAGCGACTTGCAACCAGAAATAGCATATAAAAGCAGCAATCCCCAGACCTTCTCCCAAGATAAAAAAAAACCCATATCAATTTCAACCAAAATAAAAATGCCTTGTTCTGCTGCTCAATGCGTGTGTGCTCAAAAATCCACCTGTTCCTGCGGAAAACAAGCAGCACAGAAATGTAACTGTGAAAAGGCACCAGTTGAAAATGCCCAGCCAGCTCCTGGCTCCGCCTGTGCTTGTGGCAAAAGACTCAAGGGTCAGTGTACGTGTGGAGTCACCGAGGAGCTGTGTGCCAGAGAAGGCGAGACCGACTTCACTAACGCTTAATGTCAGTCATTACAGTCATTACAGTCATTACAGTGATAGACAGTCAAGTAAAGACAAGTAAAGACAAGTACAGACAGTCATTGCATTGATAATAGTCATAAGAAAATCATGATGAGATAAAGATGAGATAAAGATGAGAGGAACAAAACAGTTAATGGTCATGAATGAGTCATATATGGAACACATACGAGTTTTGTATTAGTCATATTTAGGGGTGTATAGAAATGAATGGGCATAGAGTCAAATTTGTGTGAGAGTGGTGGATACAGTTATAGAGAAGGTATAGATGAGACTTTACAATGAGACATTACAATGCATTAACAGTTAAGGGAATAATTATAGTACAGCAATGGACTATTATAGGACAGTTAGACAGATATGACTGTTGGACAGATATGACAGTTAGACAGATATGAGCATTGGACAGATATGACAGATATGACAGTTATGACAGTTATGGAAAGGTTACCTGTGGAGAATCAATGCAAGTCCTTAGTAAACATCAGTACCTCTACACTAATTAATATTGGTGGGTCTGGTGTCGAGAGACATCTTGGTATGTCCCCCCTCAATTGACATTTCGGTACTCTTAGATACTGACGAGATTTATAGTGGGAAAAGTCATCACATGACCAAAGTCACGTGAGATACCTATAGTAAATACTCATTAACAGTACCCATTGTTAATCGTTAGGTTCTTAGTGTGGTGCTACTAATCCGTACTGTTGAACATTTGAGATGTCCCAACCCGTGTGTGCAGGTAGGAGATATCTGCAGGACAGTGGAATACGACAAAGAGGGACAGGTCTCATGAGGTTCCGAGGAATGTATATGTACAGACGGATAGTATAAACCGGGTCTTGGCGTCAGGAGTCATATGGTTTGACTTCAGATAAGGGATTAATAAGTCCGGTACAGGAGGACGGATTTCAAGGGAACGTGGAATATATAAAGAGGAGATCTCGCTCAGGGGTTGAGAGGAGTATCGAAGAAGACCACAAGACACACATTCTAGTCTATATAAGTCGCACAAGTTAAGAATACATTAAAGAAGAATGAACACTTCTGTACCAGAATTGTTGACACTCTTGAGAGGAAATAAGATAGGCGTTCCAGTCTATGCGAGTGTTTATGGACATTCTCAACATGTACTAGTAAAACCCGTGATATTTTGGTCACCAGTGATACCCCTCAACCATGAGCGAGATCCCCTCTTTATGTACTTTGGATTCCTTCCTTTTGGGTGTGAACTTGATAATCCCTTGTCTCAAGTCAAAGCCTGACTACTCCTGACGCCGAGACCAAGTTAGTTACAATACTAGTCTTGTCAACAAGTACCTAGCATGTACGGAGTCAAGGTACTTCGAGGATATGTTGAATGCAGACCGGAGGAAGCATTATGTGTAGGTCACAGACATATGGAGAGCTATAACGTCATACGTGTTCAGACCTCCATTATGTGCAGGTAAATGATAAGTGAAGAGTTTTCACCCACTTCGACATATCTCGAAATTTTGGTCTTGTAAGGTACAACTTACATATCCCTGTATATCAATATATACTAAAACATAGGTTGAAAATTCTGCACTCATGTGATCCTCAGAACCTTATGAGGCTTGTCCAATTCCGTTGTACTGCAGGTGACACTTTCCCTACATACACGAGTCAGCACATCTCATATGTTCAACACTTTCTGGTAACGTGCTAAAAAGGTCCTGGTGTACTGGTGTATTGTGGAAGCGTTTCTTTCTGGTAACGTGCTAAAATGGGTTCTGGTGTACTGGTGTACTATAGCTCTTAACTTTTATATTGTATTAATCTGGGTGTAATGTACTGTAGGTTCCTCTAATTCTGGTGTACTGGTGTACCAATATACTCTAGCCATTATCAAATGTGCTATTGAATGTGCTATTTTATATTGATACTATTTTTTATATGTACTCTATTTTTGTATGTACTCTATTTTTGTATGTAATCTATTTTTGTATGTACTTTATTTTTGTATGTACTCTATTTTTGTATGTACTCTATTTTTGTATGTACTCTATTTTTGTATGTACTCTATTTTTGTATGTACTTTATTTTTGTATGTACTCTATTTTTTTGATCTTGGTGTACTGATGTATTGTAAATCAACAGCTCGTTTTTGATGAATCTCAATGCAGCAACTACACAAAAATGGCGAGGCTCTCGGGGCTCCAAAAAGAAGTACTCAAGCTCTACCGCGCGTGTTTTCGTGCGGTGCGCACCAAGCCGCTCCAGTTCCAGGATCATTGGCGCAACTACATTCGCGGCGAGTTCACCAAGAACAAAAACTTGCCTAAAAAGTCCTTCAGCGTGATTGAGCATCTTCTCCGCGTTGGCCACCGCCGCTATGAAATGTACTCCAACGTGAACATCAAGAACGTCCATTAACCGATTACTCAGATCCTTAGTTTCAGATCCTTAGTTTCAGTTCAGTTCCAGATCCCAGTCCCAGTTCGAATATCGTCTACTTGATTCAAGAAGCAATAAGACCATTGGGTGAACAGGGGGAGATGAAGTATAAGATAGAGAGTGGAAAGAGGTGAGAGAGATAGGGTGAGGGAGATAGACATAGAAGGTGATTAAGGGAGGGTGAATGAGGTAGTGATAGTGACAGGGAGAGAGAAGGGGCTAGTGGTGTGTGTGATAGAGATATGGAGATCATGATGGTTAGGGAGATAGAGTGTGTGATAGTGTGTGATAGTGTGTGATAGACTGAATGATAGACTGAGTGAAAGAAAAGTTAAAAAGGCCAATGGCTGCAACTGAGAGAGACATTGAGGTTAAGATATGATAAGGATTGATAGTCTAGAATTCTTAAATTCGAAAAGTATATGGTGGGGCGTTTTTTGAAACGTTAAATACTATGACATCTTTATTCGTTGATGATTCGTCAGCGACGAGTCTGATCTACCATACTACTACTCACTCTACTACAACTACCACCAAGTGACAGAGATAGTGACAGATAGTGATAGAGAAAGGTAGAGGAATATAGAAGGATCTGGAGTGTTAGAGTGTTAGAGATAAAGTGTGAGACAGTGAGACAACGATTGGGAGTGAGAGTGATGTGATGGTCAAAGAGAGGGAGATAGATAGAGAGAGAGAGAGAGAGAGAGAGAAAAATAGACTAGTGTGGTAGAGTAAGGTGGAGATAGTGATAGAGTGATATAGATAGTAAGAAAGGATAACTACATTGATAGTGAAAGAAAGTAGTCAGCTAGAGATAATGAGTATGTGGAATAGAATGAGACACAGTGAATGGTACTACTCTACTACTCTACCATACTGAACAACTGCAGTACTGCAACTATAAGTACTAGCGCTCGAATATTTCAACTATGCTACTGCTCTAGTATTGCTCCCTGGTTGTCTGCCAATATACTATTAGTACTACTACTGTTAGATCCACCATAGGCATGTTGGAAAATAGCACCGAATAAGAGCGCGCACGGCGCTCTAGGCTTGCAGGGCACGTCTCTACTAGGCCGACTCCCATATATATAATGAGGCCCTCGCTATACCTCTTATGAGTGAACTAATCGAATATCTCTACCTAGGGAGACATACCAAGATGCCTTCCAGATCCTGACCCACCAGATCTCCCTGTACTGACATTGAGGCTCCGCCTATGTCTGAAGCAAACACATCAACTCAAGTGTTCACTTATCTTGATGAAACAACGAGATCCGTATCTTACAGTCAAAAGAGATCTCTGGACCTTAAACCATGGTTACTCTATGGGCCACCTGATTCCCCAGCATTCCTAGCTGAGCTGGAGTTAAAGAATCTACAAGGCAGGCTCCTGCATATGAAGGTATTATGAAGCCTCTCAGTCCGAATGTTACAATGGCCATTACAAACGCCATGTCACGACCATCGTTGTATGAAGTACTATGATTATCTTTTCAAATATTCCAGAACAATCCTTACCATTGTTCTAGTGGAGAGGTTTCCGATGCCAAGTTTTTCGATGCCAAGTTTTTCGATGCCAAGTTTTTCGATGCCAAGTTTTTCTCAAAGTTATATAAGCCACTCCCGTTTTTCTCTTTGAGGAACCATCAACGAATACAAGATTAGGTAAACACACGTTATAAAGGACATAACAGATATGCTACTAGACTATACTACTTCTACAACTACTACTTCTACATATACTACTTCTACAACTACTACTTCTACAACTACTACTTCTACAACTACTACTTCTACAACTACTACTTCTACAACTACTACTTCTACAACTACTACTTCTACCACTTAAACACTATAACCCTTACACTCTATTCTACTCTACAAGTCCCATATATTTATGTAGTATATTATATTATTACTCAAAAACATGAGCTCAATCCCTATATAGGTTGTAATCCATCCACCTTGGATCTAACAACATAACATATACATAGATATACATTGTTCGTAGTCTAAATTAATTTGACCAACACATAAGGAATTTCGCATCCAAGAAGTTCAACCAGTCAAAAATTCAATAGGCCTACACTGAAACTGTTCCATTAGTTCCCCAAATGCCAGAAATTCCCAGGTGTCTCCGAAAATTCGCTTAAAGTTTGCAGCACCTCACGACATTTCAAAAGTCAAGTCACAAATCAATGGTTGCAAACTTTTATCAGTTCATCTCAACGCCCTGCTGAACATCCGCAAGCTGAAATCACCATTATACGAGCTGGAGCCACGAGCTGGAGGCATACTACCCCATGTCACATAGCTCTATCGGGATACGCTCATAAGCATGGCCTCTCTATAGCCAACTAAATCGATTTCGAGGCTGGAGGGAAGAGGGATGTTAGAACCGCCATGAGTAGACTCACTAACCGTAACCATCGGTATTTTTATAGCCTATAAAAGTCGACTAAGTCAGTTACTAGCTACCGAGACTGACGTGGTCGCAGCTTTTCATCTTTTGAATTTTCCTACACCATTCCGATTTCACATATTCCATTTTTATATACAGGATTTTAATAAGGCTTTTCTAAACTATTTTTTCTTTTTTTCTTTTTTTTTTGGCAGCATAGTATTATTCTAGGACTCATACTCATAGTAGAATACTATTACTCAAAGTGGTATAAAACAGCACTCTATACTCTAGCAAAATATAAAGGCATTTGCAGTTAGTATAGATTGACGTATACTAGTAAGTAGTAAGTAGTATGGTATAGAGTAGTAAGTAGTATGGTATAGAGTAGTAAGTAGTACGTAGTATGGTATAGAGTAGTAAGTAGTAAGTAGTATGGTATAGAGTAGTAAGTAGTACGTAGTATGGTATAGAGTAGTAAGTAGTAAGTAGTATGGTATAGAGTAGTAAGTAGTAAGTAGTAAGTAGTAAGTAGTAAGTAGTAAGTAGTAAAGAGTAAGTAGTAAAGAGTAAAGAGTAAGTAGTAAGTAGTAAAGAGTAAGTAGTAAAGAGTAAGTAGTAAGAGTGAGTAGTGAAGTGTTGGATCCACCATATGTAGTGCTCTACCTATTCCGGTATATGCATTTTACCAAGTATCTTTCATAATTTCAAGTAGAAAAAGAGTATTCATATGTCGGATTCGTGTTGTTACTCCAAGGACTCTGTTTACTATGTCCATTCTGTCCATTCTATGTTCATTTGCTGATGATTCTTCAGAGGGAGGAATCGGGCTACTTAAGTTGCTGAAGCAGGGTTGCCTGGTCAATCGGTTGTTGCTAGGTGCAAGCGGATATACTCTTCATGTTCATCCTGGTGCTTCACATTGCCTCCTGTAAGCTCGTACCTATAATACTCTACTATACTATTTACCAATACTTTAAGTAGTAGTACAGTAGTAGTACAGTAGAGTAGTAGTAGTACAGTAGTAGTACAGTAGTAGTACAGTAGTAGTACAGTAGAGTAGTAGTAGTACAGTAGTAGTACAGTAGAGTAGTAGTAGTACAGTAGTAGTACAGTAGTAGTACAGTAGTAGTACAGTAGAGTAGTAGTAGTACAGTAGTAGTACAGTAGAGTAGTAGTAGTACAGTAGTAGTACAGTAGTAGTACAGTAGTAGTACAGTAGAGTAGTAGTAGTACAGTAGTAGTACAGTAGAGTAGTAGTAGTACAGTAGTAGTACAGTAGTAGTACAGTAGTAGTACAGTAGAGTAGTAGTAGTACAGTAGTAGTACAGTAGAGTAGTAGTAGTACAGTAGTAGTACAGTAGTAGTACAGTAGTAGTACAGTAGAGTAGTAGTAGTACAGTAGTAGTACAGTAGAGTAGTAGTAGTACAGTAGTAGTACAGTAGTAGTACAGTAGTAGTACAGTAGAGTAGTAGTAGTACAGTAGTAGTACAGTAGAGTAGTAGTAGTACAGTAGTAGTACAGTAGTAGTACAGTAGTAGTACAGTAGAGTAGTAGTAGTACAGTAGTAGTACAGTAGAGTAGTAGTAGTACAGTAGAGTAGTAGTAGTAGTAATACAGTAGTAGTACAGTAGAGTAGTAGTAGTACAGTAGAGTAGTAGTAGTACAGTAGTAGTACACCAACTCCAAGGAGTGTCGTTTCAGTGCGTTCAACTTGTCCATGACTAAGTATCTCTTGAACCCCCTCCTGCTTCTGTTTTCGTTCGTGTCTTTTTTTGTCTTTTTTAATGAGTGTGCCTGGTTCTAAGTATACTGCAGTGTAGCCTTTTATGGTGCACCTTTTCAAATCAGCACCATATGATTCTATATGTCGAAAAGAGAAAAGTAGATTGGATAACGCATCTTCCCCAACCATAGTTGCGGCACCAGGTGTACCATAGATTAACCAACCATAGATTAACCATGGTGTGATGTCCAGTGGACAGTTACTGAGGGACACTGTCCTCATAGTCTCGTCAAGGTATGCAAACACTTGAGGGGTGTTTACTTCAAGAGAAGAGGAAGATGTAAAGCTGTCAGTGTCCATTGAAGTATTGGTGGGTCTGGTCTTTGGAGACATCTTGGTATGTCCCAGACATCTGGGTATGTCCCAGACATCTTGGTATGTCCCAGACAGATGATATTTGATTTAGTTAGTTAAAGGATGGATATGGTCCAGACTTCCTTATATATGTGGGAGAGGTCTACCTTCACGGCACCAGGCGGTTGTAGTAACCACAGGTGCTTATGAGAACAGGTGCTTGTTACCACGCTATCCCTGCAAGCCCTTGGGGATACTCATCACGTTCACCTTGTTACCGTTTTTCAACAAGAAATCTACTCAGGAATACCAGCAACTTATACCCTTTCAAAATACATAACATATTTTTTTCACATAATGTGGTCTATAGTAGTTAGCGTATGAGTAGTCACAAGACTGATATTTTTCTGGTGCTTACTGTTAGATTCTTGTAAGTACGTTTCTTACCTAATCGAGACTATATTCGTTGATGATTTCTCACCAAGAGGAATCGGCCGCCATTAAGTAGTCTGCCGGAAGGTAGCCGAAGGGGTGTAGTAACGGTGAACCCAAAGGGGTGTAGTAGCATCGGTTCCCGATTAACTGGGCATGTGCGCTCAATCCTTATATGGGTTGTATTCCACCCTTCTTGGATCTAACACTTACATGGAGAAGTCTGACGATTTCATAGTTTGAACGCCTTGGTGATCTTTAACAAAAAATACTTCTGAACTAGGTCTCCATGAAATTCCAGCTTCTTTATCTGCTTTAGACATAGCTTTAGACAGCTTTAGACATAGCTTTAGACATAGCTTTAGACATAGCTTTAGACAGCTTTAGACATAGCTTTAGACAGCTTTAGACATAGCTGAAGGATCTAACAAAAAAAGGTATGTTTCTATAGAGTATATTGTTGACATATTTATCTAGCACCATATTTATTCTTGCACCATATTAATATATTAAGCCATACAGCAGACCGGTAGATTTACTAGTAACCTTTCAACATATGTTTTAGTATATATCATTATACAGGGGTATGTAAGTTGTACATTACAAGACCAAAGTCCTAAGACGGGGCCGCAGTACGGCTGGTAGTTACAGTATTTTTCAAAATTATTCAAACCAGCGTGACAAAATGGTTCAAACCAAGAAGACAAAATGTTTCGAACCAACTCTTTTTTTAGAATTCAATATTCTGAAATCTTAAATTTAAAATCTTAAATATGCAATATTGCCTCATATGGTACTACATTTGGGACAAAAGTCTTCCAGTACCAATCAAGGGTGAAAAACGGGGGTGAAAAACGGATGGAACTGAACTGAACTGGTTTCCTTATTATCCTGTATACAACAACTTTTCCATTTGGTTTGAAAGATTGTGCGAAGAGGTACGAACCATTTTGCCACGCTGGTTTGAACCATTTTGCCACGCTGGTTTGAAGAGTTTTGAAAAACACTGTATTCACTCGTCTTGTTGAGAAACAGAGGAGCCGCGACTCCATGTTTTCCTGAGAGCGGTCACTCATGTGACTGAGATCATGTGAAGGCTCACCCTAATATAAAAAGGACAAGCTCCCGCTATTCTACAACACTACCAAATATATATATATCAACTGAGGGAGAACATACCAAAATGTTTCTCAATACCAGACCCACCAATATTAATTAGTGTAGAGGTACTGATGTTTACTGAGGACCTGGATTGATTCTCAACACATCACCGGCCTGTATGCAGTACCTTGACTCCGTGTGTTGACATGGATCATTGAATAGTCACCTGAAATTTAGTGCAAGATAATTATTACCCCAAGATTTGATAGACCTAAGGACCATTAACATGTAACACTTAACTTGATGTAGTACAGTAGTACAGTGGTACAGTAGTTGTGACAGTGTTGACATGACTGTATGATGATAAGTGATTGTGAGAGAGTCATGAACCTGCACATTTATCATAATATCATTTCATTATCCTATACATCGGGTACTCGCGTGACCTCACGACGGCAGGTAGTTTTGGAAGATGCGGTTAAAGTTGCAAAATAAAAGTTCGGTGGCATCGTTCCGGGCTCCCATATCGGCCATTTCCCTCTCGCCGGTCGCGTCACGTGCAATGGTGGGTGCAAAAACCACTGATAAGTTTTTGAAGTTCATGCGGTTGACGTTGCTATAGTAGTTAACCTGCGTGAGGTGCTTGCCAATCATGTACAATGCATGCTTATTGGCCAGCGGAAGTCTGTCGATGATCCGGGCTTCAAATTCGGCACAAAGGTCTTCCACCTTTCCTGCATCCTGCTTGGCCCGGTCGTGTCGAGCCTGTCCGATCCGAATAAAGCTATCGTACACGGCAAACGGAATGATGGGGTCTGGCAACTTGCGAAGGTACCGTTTAAGTGCACTGGTGACGGCATTGATGTCTCCACTAAGCACATCCAGGAGCTTGGCCAGCTGTTTGCGGTCTGGAGCCAGAGTCACGGAAGCAAATGCATTTTCAATGGCCGTGATGGCAGAATTACCACCAGATAACCGGTATATACCCTCCACATCAAACCCCCGGGCCTCTACTTCTGCCAAACACCGGCTGATGATGAGAGGCACGGGTTCGTTCTCGTACTGCGCACGTGCCTGGAGAGTAGACGAGAAGAGCGATGGTTCCTGGTCTGCCACATTATCAAGCACATATGTGCTTCTGGACTTGCTCATGAAATTAAGCGCCTTGCGAGCTCCTGACTCCTCCAGTGAATTATTACCGTGAGGATTGAGTTGGGATTGCGAACCCTGCGCCGTGTTCTTGGGCACTATGTTCTGTGCAGTCTGGCCCGTACTTCCAATGGTGACCTTGGGTCTGCGCCAGAATTTGAGTCGTGTTGCTTTAGCCTCAGATCCTTCCTCGGTCACAGAGTCGAGGGCTGCACTGGGGTCAATGTCTGTATCGTAGAGCTGGCTGGCCCGGTTATTTCCGGGCGCCCCGGAGGGTCCAGGAGTCAACGAACCCAGAGATCCCATACCCACGCTTCCCAAGGTCCCCAAACTGGCCGTAAAATTCGTACCATTATTTCCCAAATTGGAAGTAGTTCCCAAATTAGTGGTGTTGGTGGTCGTGGTGGTGTTGGTGTTGGTGGCATTAGTAGCATTGGTGGTGTTGGTGGTAGTGGACACGATGCTTCCATTATTAGGAGAGCTACTGGAGCCGCTAGAGTTGGAGCGGAGCCGAGACTCAGTAACCCCCAAATTCTGCTTCATCCGCAGATTCTCCTCCATCAACCGCGCCCGTTCGCTGTTCAAGTAGTTCACCTGGGCCATCAAGGCTTCGTGGCGCTGCTGCTCAGACGCATGTTTCTTCTGCACGGCGCGGAGCGACTCCAAGAGCCGGTTCTTCTCATTGGTCAACTTGTTTGTTTCTGCAAGAAGGTTTTGGCGGCGCAGGTCAAGCTGCCCAAGTTCAAACTTCATCAGCCGCATTTCAAAGTCCGCCGGTAACTCCCCGCCAAAATGACTGTGACTGTCTGATGTCAGCCGTGTGTGGTCTCGGTAATTCGTGCGCATAGGCGACAGGAACGGGAGCGGCGGCGTCATGTATGCAGTGCCTCCAATGGAACCTTCCAGCCCACTTCTGGCATGGCCCTTTTCTTCATCCTTGGCCTTGAAAAGGCCTAGTTTCGATTGAAGGCTGTTTTGCCCACCGGAGATCGAGCGTTTGTGCTTGAGCGACATTTTCTGCCGGACGCTTTGTTTTCTGCTGGGTGGGTTTTCGGCACCAAAGTTTTCCTCGAGGTTGGTGACTGCGGGTGTCCTTCTCAACGCCTGGGAAGAATTATAATGGGCTCCGTTTTGGGCGGGTGGAGTTGGGTTGGGCATTCTCATGTCCATATCTAGTCCCAATCCTGCAGGTGGAGCCTCCTCTGTTTCCGTGAATGCTTGAGTAGGTGTAGATGGGACTTCGGGAAGAGCAAGTCGAGGAGGAGGCAGCGTGACTGAAGCCGAGGCCGATGCGGTCGCTGAAACTTTCCGAGGTGTGGAAAGATCTGCAGAGGGGCGGCGACGATCCCAATCACGTGACTGCGGTGTTTGGGTCGATCCTTCCGCCACGTCCTGCCCGATATCCAAGGGGATTTCTGTGGCCGAAACATCGGTTGTTTCCACCACACGTGCCTGGCGGTTAACCTTAGCCATTGGCGACAGAGCCGAGGAACGGGACCGGAACTGCTCGTCTGCAGGAAGACTCTGGGCCAAGGTGTTATTTCCAGCCACGTGGAAGTCGTGATCGTGAAACTGGTTCGGAGATAAAAGTAAGAGGTTTTTCTGTGGCGAATGGTCCATGCGGTCGAAGTTTCGGGGCGTATGTTGGTAGCTGGGGGTGTTTTTCCTGGACCCCGATCCTGCAGATGCGATTTCCCGAGAATCCCGGGTCTCTTTGAGGCTAGGCTCTTTGAAATTAAAATCTTTGGAGTCTCTAAAGTCACTGGAGTCTCTCAAATCTTCTTTAGAGGTTCTAGAATTAGCGTCTCTCAAGGTTTCGGGCCTGGGCTCTCTGAAATCTTCTTTGGACGCACCTCGTTCTTCAGTGCGTGCAGCACCGCCAACTGAGCTCCGTTTTTCATCGTTTTTAGATCCAATTGAAAGTTCGTCTGCGGCATTATAGATCGTGGTAGGCGTATTAGGAGCCGAAAACGAGTCGATTAAATCCAAAATGGCCCCATCGGCCTGCACAGACAGCCGGTGGAAGCGACGGTCCAACTTCTCGCGCGAGCGGCGCATCTTTAACTCATCGTCCAGATCCACAATCTCTTCAATATGTGGCTCCTCCTCAGATATGGGAGTAGTGGCGGTTGAGAGCACTGTTCCCACAGACCGGTCATCGGGCAGAAGAGCCGAATCAGGCTTCAAATCAGGCTTCAAATCTCGCACTTTCATTTCCTTCCCTTCAGTCTCTTTCTCTTTCTCTTTCTCTTCCTCTTTCTCTTTCTCCTTTTCTTTCTCTTTATCTATGGAA
Organism: Metschnikowia cerradonensis; assembly: GCA_002370635.1. Classification (NCBI taxonomy): domain Eukaryota; kingdom Fungi; phylum Ascomycota; class Pichiomycetes; order Serinales; family Metschnikowiaceae; genus Metschnikowia; species Metschnikowia cerradonensis. Next base: position 48,118 of record NKZD01002014.1, on the reverse strand, counting down.
GGGCGACTGACCCCAAGTTCCGGCTGCAAAAACGGCAACAGCTTCATATTATACAGCGACAGGTTCTTATTGGCATAAGAATCACTAAACGGAGCCTCCAACTCTTCTTGTGGGGAAGGCCTCAGCGACAGCAGAAGCTGGGCTAATTGTCTGCGTTTCATATCGTGTTTTTTCTTCTTCTCAATCAAACCTTCATGACACAGCATGCAGAAAAGACCTTTGGAGGTTCGGGCATACCGAAGATCCTCGATTTTCAGCTTACATAAGCGGCACTTGAAGCAGTTCAGACAATAAGCCTGGTCGCCGGTTAAAATGGCCAAATCATCGATTTTCTTATGGCACTGTTTGCACGAATACAGACACTGAGAACATACCAACAGGCCATTTCCAAGAACCAAGAAATTGGAATTGCAGCCCAACGATTTGCCACATTTGAAACACTTGAAACAGTTGATGTGCCACCGGTCATCGCCAAGCTCATATGCGTGGCCTTCGTGGATCTCGATGTCACACCGTTTACACGTCTGAGGCACTACGCCTTGTCCTGCCAATACCTCAGTCATGTTAAGTACCAGTTTTTGACTATATTTTCTTTGGGTATGTTTTTTTTGGGTATGTTCCTTTTGATATGTTCTTCTAGACTACTCGTTTCTGTATTGGTCTGTTCTTGGTCTATCCTTTTTTGTCCTTGACTCTTTTTAGTGCACTTCTTGTCTTCGTATTTGGGTATGCTAATGCTTATTCTTAAGCTTATGTAACGTAAGTAGCCAATTGGCTAGCCGGAAATCTCGGGAGAGAATGTGGGGAAGCACTAGTGTTATATTGGAAATTGACGAAGCCGTGCAATGGTTAGAGCCTCGCTGGTCACGCAGACAGGGATGCTGGGGTAGGTGTGCTGGTAGAGGAAAGGATCGGAAGAGGAGGATCTGGAGTCCGAAAAAGGGCGAATGTGCTTTGCAAGTACATTTTGCGCGGACTGCACACAGCCCCGCTCGTACAGTCCTCCGTCTCCATGCTATATTTGGGCCCGCCAGCCCACGGGCTATGTCTTGTGCCATGCTGCTTTGCCACGGGGTGCTGCATGGCTTTGCGGCAGGGTACGTCGAGTGCCTGGCCCCGGCCGAGCCCACTAAATTCCCGATCTCGCTACTTGGATCTGCACTTGTTTGTCCTGCAGACAAGCCCTTGTCCGCCTTGAGGGCACTTTCTTCCCATTCTAAAACTCCTCTAACTTCCGCTGCATGCTGCTCGGTCACGCTAGACGTCCCCGTGGCGCAGTCCGCTTATACTAGATCGTGCCCACCTGGCCTGTGTGTGCGGCGGCGAAGGTGGCAACGCGGCAGAGTATTGTTGAATTTTCCGCATTAGGAACTAATCTAGATGATTCACCTGAGAATTCGGCCCGCGCGCGCATATGCATGTGCGACGCATCTTCCAACGACCCTTTGGGGCCTGTCCACTGCCGCCCATGCTTGTTGCCCGGCCGCTGCTACACCCTCTTGGAATGTGGCCATGCATGGGTGTTTCAGAGTGGTCAATGTTGTTTTTTTGGTGCGGTGGGGTGGTTTGTGTGAAGACGAATGGGTGTCCACGTGCATGGAGAGTGCGACATCTCAAATTCCGCCGCACTCAGCCTGAAACACCTATTGTTGTCATGCCAATCGTCAGAAAGCTGTTTCAGATCCGGGGTCGGCTGTATAGGAAGATCTAGATTTCGAACAGGGGCTCAGTTTTTAGGGAGGGCTGTTTCAGAGCCTCCGATCCGGGGGATGGGGAGGCTGAGTTCCGGGTGGGGCTCAAGATTCAGGGGTAAATGGTTTGTGTGTCGTCATTATACTATAAGGCCACAAGACAATGGAAATAAGAAATGAAGACCCCAGAATTTTAAAAAAATATCCCGCATCACGTGACCTTAGCCTTATTCTTATTTTTTTTCTTTGTTTCAAACAAACAAAGCCTCACGTCATAATGGATGTGCTTCCAAATGCATCCTGAACAATGAGTGCTCGTAAACCGAGACCCTACGTCTTCAAGGCATCATTAAAAGCATAGCTCATGTGTAGACTTGAGGATGTGTACATGTCAGCATCGTCTGTATGGATCTGTGATGGATCTGTAGTAGATCTGTACATAGCATGGACTTATGGGTTGCACATGAGAGAATGCATGTATCAGGCAGGGCTACTTAAAGCACCGAAAGCATTTGGTGGGAAGCAGTAGTGATGTGCCGGGCTCGTAACCATAAATATATATATATATATATATATATTTTTTTCAAATCCTAAAAGTTCTTGGTTCTTGACTGGTCCCACAATTTTTGGAAGCTTTTTGGGTATAGGTGAAGTTGGCTCGGATATATAGTTCAAAAAAGTATTTTTAATCTAAGTAGTTTTGCTAGGTCTAAGTATTATTTGCATTATTGGGGTGGGGAGACCTGGCCTATATGCAGTACTCGCCTGTATATAACCGTGCTTTAAATAAACATTAGAGGCTATTAAGAAGGACAGATTAATGTTGGGAATAAGCAATGACTGATGATTCCAAAAAAAGAAGGCGCGCTCTCTTTAAAAAGTAAAGACTCCCTTCTAAAAACTCTCCTTTCTAAAGACTCTATAGAAAATAAAGAGTGTGGTGCGCCTTTACATTGGTGATTCTTGATGAAGGTTCATCTCCAGCATAATGAATTTTGGACAAGGTTTAGCAGAGTTCCTAAACTATACAAGTGAGGACTCTTGCCCCAATTCTAATTTTAATTAATTAATCAGAGTATTGTCTGGGAGGATATCAAAAGTGTGTCTTCTTCTACCAGACGCACCAGAAACAGGTGTCGTGTAACTCTTTGAGTATTCACATATCTTGATGAGACTATGAACTTTATGTTTAACAATAACAAGTACGTTACTCTGGACTGTACTCCATGGTTATTGAATGGACCTCCTGAAGTACCCGGAGGTTAGGGTACATGAGGAGTTAAGTAATCTATAACGAATACTTGTGTAGGGAAATGATGATGGCAGTGAGGTCTGAATATTTGCTCCTAGGAAGTGGATTCAGGGAGTTATAGAGTCAGGAAACAAAGCTAGGCAGGTCTCTTGACTGCCTATAGTCTCTTGACTGCCTATAGTCTCTTGACTGCCTATAGTCTCTTGACTAGAGCCTACAGTGCTTCAGCACTCTATTATAGGCCAAGTGTCCACTCAAGATGGAGAACCCTGTAGTGGCTGTAGTGGCTGTTTAGTGACCGAAAGGAGTGATGTCTCCCAACTCACCAGTCTTCTGGTCTAAGTTAATGGGTCTTCCATGTTGATCTATCAACGTAGTCTTGTTTTTACCAAACGTTAAGACCAAGTCTTTACCAAACGTCACCCAGAAGCTCACTCTTCGGTCCGAAAGTGCTATTGCCACTCAGTGTTTACTATTATCACTCACTATCACTCACTATCACTCACTATCACTCACTATCACTCACTATCACTCACTATCACTCACTATCACTCACTATCACTCACTTGGATGCAACCGTGTAACCCTTCCTCAACCTCATTGAAGATTTGAAGCTCTTCAAGCCTCACTATTTTTCTATAGTGCCCCGAATCCTTATCAAATTCCAGTCTTACTTGAAAAACCATATCGACCAAAAACCACAAAGCACTCGCTTAAAGCAAGTTATCCAGAACAGAATGAGGGAACAGAGCCTAGCAGATGACAACAAGGGCTCTCCAGTATCCCTTGCAGCTTACAACCAATTTCATTCTGTGAATAGGATTTGATAATTTACTCTAGACCCAGACTGCCTCTGAATCGGCGAATGCTTAAACCCCTTGCATATTTGAAAGCAGCATTGGGCATTGGAATCATTCAACTCTAGGGCTTGACTGAAACTTTTGGGGTGTACGGGTTTATGACAACGTCATCGAATTATGTGTTGAGCGTTCGCATAAACCCTCGTATAATCAGGAAGTGTTATGACGTTGGCCTCCAATAACTCTCTCAAGTATGGTGCTTCAGTGTTCATTCTAGATCACTTGTATTCTTTGTAAACTAGATGTCAGTGATCTCTCTTCACAATTGACGCCCGTTCAAACATGACCAGGATCCCAGATATATATAGTTCTCCTTAGAATACATTCCTGCATTCAATCCGGAGCTCATCCCTTTCCGGAGCCCCAATCGGAACGCTTCCGATTGTCCCGGCTGTTTCTATTCTTGGAATCCCGGTCTCGGGCCTTCAACCTCATTCCTTATACACAGGGTGCAGCCCTCAGATTCATCATCGTGCATCAGATGCAACTTCCGGAACGTCATACAGTGTCATGCATCTTTAGTACAGTGTTTTTCAAAATTATTCAAACCAGCGTGACAAAATGTTTCAAACCAGCGTGACAAAATGTTTCAAACCAGCGCGACAAAATGGTTCAAACCAAATGGCGTAATGTTTCACCCCAACTTTTATTAGAATTCAATATCCTGAAAGCTTAAATCTGGACGATTGCCTCATATGTACTACATTTGGGAGTCTTGCAAAACCAATCAAGGGTGAAAAACGGACGGAACTGAACTGGTTTCCTTATTATCCTGTATACAACAACTTGTCCATATGGTTTGAAAGATTGTGCGAAGGGGTACGAAACATTTTGTCGCGCTAGTTTGAATCATTTTGTCGCACTGGTTTGAATCATTTTGTCGCGCTGGTTTGAATAGTTTTGAAAAACACTGTATTTTTGTATATATTAATATACAGGGATATGTAAGTTGTACCTTACAAGACCAAAGTCTTAAGACGGGGCCGCAGCACGGCTGAGTTTATCCACTCGTCTGTTGAACTTGCGGGACATCTGTATATCATGATCACGTGCCTTCTGGCACGTGAGCGAAGTTCAAGTTCACGTGTCCTACGGGAACGTGAATAGAGGAGCATGCAAGTGTTAGACTTAACAATTGATGCATGTGCAGATGAGCACATTTCTAACACAAGGAGGAAATGGTTGCTAGGAGGAAATTACCGCTAGGAGGATTATTTAAGATAACCTGCAGATTGGCTGCTATGCAGGCCAATATGGCTTGTCCTATAAGGAGGGGGGAATCCGCGTCATTAAGACAGGTGCAGATAAGTAAATCTGTCACGGCGACCCCAGGTTGAGTTTATAGAAATCTAACAAACGTTATCACCCTTCCACAATTGCAGGCGTAAAGCAGTAAGCGCCAACATCGTCTTGTTGAGAAACAAGAGCCGCGACTCCATGTTTCCCTCAGACCGCGGTCACTCATGTGACTGAGATCATGTGAAGGCTCACCTCAATATAAAAAGGACAAGCTCCCGCTATTCTATAACACTGCCAAATATATATATATATATATCAACTGAGGGAGAAAATACCAAGATGTCTCTCAACACCAGACCCACCAATATTAACTACTGTAAAGGTACTGATGTCTACTGAGGACTTGGATAATTTCTCAACACGTCTATGTCCTGCACATAATACAGTATTGGCATGTATACAACCCACTACGTAGTACCTTGACTCCATGTGTTGACACTTTCTTATAACAATATTTTGTGGCTCTGCTTTAAGTTATATTCTGGGTCTGCTTTACGTTGTATTGGGGTCTGCTTTAAGTTATATTGGGGTCTGCTTTAACTTATATTCTGGCTCTGCTTTAACTTATATTCTGGCTCTGCTTTAACTTATATTCTGGATCTGCTTTAAGTTATATTCTGGATCTTGTTAGATTCTTGGATACGTCCAGTACTCTGTTTTAGTGTGTTTTGTATGTTTATTCGTCGATGGTTCCTCAAGGAGGAACCATCGCATCTTATATAGACTGGTCCGGCATAGAGGAATCGAGGTCGTATTGAGGGCTGGAGGCCGCTCAACATCTGATCGACCAGTGCAGGGTTTCAGCATCCACATGGGTAGTGTACTACCCATGGTGGGTCTAACAGATCTGCTTTAAGTTATATTCTGGATCTGATGTATGCTATATTCTGGGTCTGCTTTACGTTGTATTGGGGTCTGCTTTATTTTACACTGGATGTTATTAAATACTATGAAATAAATACATCAGTATAGAAAGAAAAAAAGCTGAAACAGCACATCGTAATCCCACACCCTATATAGCTTTATGTATTGAACGTGGTATGTTATAGTGTAGTACAGATTAGTAGAGTCGCACTGGTAATATGGCTAGTATAGTGATGTCTAGTACTAGTGAGTAGTAGTACTAGTAGTACTAGTAGTACTAGTGAGTAGTAGTAGTATTAGTAAGTACTACTAGTAAGCAGTACTGGTAGTACTAGTAAGTAGTACTAGTGGTAGTACTAGTAAGTAGTACTAGTGGTAGTACTAGTAAGTAGTACTAGTGGTAGTACTAGTAGTCTGTAGCAGTAGTGGTAGTACTAGTGGTAGCACTAATGGTAGTAGTAGTAGTAGTACTAGCAGTAGTAGTAGGAGAGGGAGGAAGTGGTGGTGGAGGAAAGGGAGGAGGTGGTGGAGGAAAGGGAGGAAGGAGCTTCGAGGTGGCCATATAGTGTGCTCCAGTACTTATACATATACTACTCTATACTTTACTATGGTGTTGGTGTGGTGTCTGAGTGCCTAGGGTAGAGCAGTAGACTGAATAGCTCACGATACTGCCTTGGTTACTATGAATCTGAAGTCTTCTAGATGGTACACCATGAATCTCGTTCATAGCATATGTACTCTGTATTAGTCCTAATCTAGGATTAACTAGAATTAGTGGTATGATCTCTGCACTTGCCGGTTCACTAATACTAGGTATTACTGATGAGTCTGACTTGTTGAACTGGCAGTGATGACTCGAAACGGCTTACTCAAATGGTTTACTCAAATGGCTTCCTCATGGCTTCCTCATGGCTTCCTCATGGCTTCCTCATGGCTTCCTCATGGCTTCCTCATGGCTTCCTCATGGCTTCCTCATGGCTTCCTCGTGAAAACCTGGATATCCATGTATTAATTCGAGTAATGGCCGAAAGCCTATGCTTCCATGGAAACATCGATGCACATATAATCTCTTCTCTAACTTTGGACTCCTCTCTTCTCAATTTGACGTTGGACTCCTCTCTTCTTAATATGACGTTGGACTCCTCTCTTCTTGATCTGATACTAAATTCTCATCATGCTCTATTATGGTACAAAGTCCACCACTTTCTTGTCAGTCTCCTCTTCAATGTATAACAGGTCCACTCCGGACCAGTCCACTTTGATGCCTCGCTGCATGTCAGTGTTCTTTAAAATATGTTCTCTCTCCTTCTTCCAGTTCTCTTGCATGTCTGCAAAGCCCTTGTCCCACACCTTATCGTAGACCTTCATAATCTTGGCCTGCTCCTCCTGCCTCACTTCCTCCAACGCCATCCACTCCATATGCTTGATGTCATCCAGCGATGGCTCGTAGATGTGCCAGATCACGTAATGGGGCAATCCAATCACTGAATAGCCCATGCGCTTACTCATCTTTCCAAACGCCTCTGTTTCCGCGTGTTTTTCGAACGAAAACGCTGGGAAATGCAGCCCGGTCCGGAAAACCTTGGACTTGGTCAAGATCGACACTCCTCCAATTCCGTCCAAGTCCATCTCCACCTCGGGGTCTCCGTACGGATCCCTCAAGTATGCCAAATGTGGTCTCCATGTCTGGTACTCCACGTACCCTTCCACAATACACGCATTCTCGTCCAAGGTGTCTGCCAATTGCAAACCACCATCTGATTCTTGCCACGAGTTCAAGTCGTATGGTTGCTGGTTTCCCAACCAGTCTGGCAATGGCCGCCACACGTTCGGCACAATCACGTCCTTATTGTGGTGCATCAAGTCCTCCAAAATCGTAGGCGGAACGGTTTCCACGTCGGCATCTCTCCAGTACACAAACGAATGGTACGGCTTGATGGCCACGGTCCATAGCCAGTTCCGCGCACGTGCCATGAGCTTTCTCCGGGGTCCTTGAGCTGCAAACCCGTGTCTATCGGAAAACGACTGGCCAATCACCTGGCCAAAGTCCTTTTCAAAGATCTCGATCTCGCCAAAATGCACCTTGGGGTCGATATCCGTCTGGAGCTCGTTCAAATGCTTCTTCAACTCGCCCATGGTGTCATCAGAAGAGTCACTGACCAAAAACGCCAAGTCGATCAATTCGTGTGGATACGTCAAGTTTCTCATATGGCTGAAAAACATCGGCAAATGTGCTGCTGCATCTCTTAAAGGAACACAGAACAACACACGCTCGTCGCGTTGCCATCCATCGGGGGAGCCCACATAGTGGGCCAAGTCGAAAAACTGCACCGAGGGCACACTGCTGAAATTGGGCACGTACAATGAGTTTTTGGTTACCAGCACAACTTCAAAAAGCGTCAACACGATTAAAATGCACAGAATAACCGCCACCTTCAACTTGTGTTTGATGAAGGATCTGCCCACATTCCCATTGCTCATGGATTCCAGCAAAGAGGAGAAGGAAGGCGACGATTTTTCGCTATATTCGTAGGGAGTCATTTGAATAAGTGACATCGAAAGAGATCCTTAAATAATGCGGATGCTCAAATTGATTAAAGAGAAAACAAATTCAATATGGATTTGTGTGGATCTCTTAATGAGTCAAAATATCAAGATCTAGACTATTTTTGAATCTGATATTTTAAACGGATTCAATGATTTGGTATTAATCCTGCCACAGATAACCAGTTCACCTAATATGTCTATTTCTTCAAATCAGATATGTAGTTGGTTGTTTCCAGATCTCAGTATTTGAGTATCTTGGGGTTCAGGTAAAACTCAATATAAGGTCAGCTATAGATAGACACCTGTCAGTACAAGAAACTGTAACGGGTAACTATAACGAGGAACAAGAAAAAAGACTTCCTATTTGGGAAGATGCTTTTCGGGCCAAAAGGGAGGCCGCTGGGAAAATTAGGTAAGGAGCGTCGGGGCCAAGGGGGCGGCTATTTATATATCTCTAGAGGGCACAGGGGGGAGTGTGCGCTGCAGAATCTGTATATGGCGAGGGTGGCGATATGCACACAAAAAGAGATGAAACACGCCTGAAACACGAGGAGAGGCGTATATAAGTATCGGCGCTCGCTGCAAAGAAAATGGTTGTCTATGCGATTCTCACACCGCTCGTGTTTTTCTTTTTAAGATCTGCGCGCAACCGCACGACATGATCGCACCGTTTCGATTATGAGCAGGAACTTGAACTTTTTTGCAGCGCTTTTCTCACCTGATTACGGTTGTAAGATTGGATTGCTGACTTCGGGTGCTTAAGAGGGATTTCGGAAGAGGGTAATTTGAAGTTTTTGAGGAGAAAAGTGGTTGAATCGTGGAAAAAAAAAAAAAAGAGGTGTACTGGTGTTGGTGTACGGGTTTGTGTAATCTAAACATCTGTACACCAATACCTCCAATGAATGAATGAAGAAAAGAAAAAAAAACACTCCATCCAAACAAAAAATCTAAAAATTAAGAACATCTAGTCAATAGAAAACAGGTTCATGGTTTTTTATGGAGCCAGAATAAGGTTTGTGTGATAGATCAAAGATGGGCGTATATGCAGGCCCGATTGTTTTGCGCGTCATCAGGTAAACAACCACACCAAACGCGAGGCAGTAGGGTTCAGGCGGCAACCCCTAATAGATAGTTGTTTCAGCCGTGTTTCAGCTGTGTTTCAGATTTGCATTGAGCTTTTGTTTAAGTTTCATCATTATTTTAGCTTTGTTTCAGATTTCAAGTCATACGATTGCAGATCAGACTAGGTGCTACTAGCAATCGATCCAGCATTCATTAATTACACCTTTATTCGTGTTTCATTCGTGTTGCATCCCTGTTTCATTCGTGTTGCATCTCTGTTTCATATTCATTCATACACACTATAATACCCAATGAAAGTGGAGGAGCTCATCATAGACGGGTTCAAGTCGTACGCCACGCGTACAGTGGTCAGCGATTGGGACCCTCAGTTTAATGCCATTACTGGACTTAACGGTTCCGGAAAATCCAACATTTTGGACGCCATTTGTTTTGTTCTTGGTATAGCATCCATGACCACGGTCCGGGCGTCGAGTCTCCAGGATTTGATCTACAAAAGAGGCCAGGCTGGAGTCACCAAAGCTTCGGTGACCATAGTTTTCGACAATTCAGAAAAGGATAAGTCGCCAATTGGGTTTGAAAACTCGTTGAAAATTTCAGTGACCAGGCAAATCATCTTGGGTGGTTCTTCCAAGTACCTTGTGAATGGACACAAAGCTCAGCAGCAAACGGTGTTGAATCTCTTCCAATCGGTGCAGTTGAACATCAACAACCCCAACTTCCTCATTATGCAGGGTAAGATCACCAAGGTGCTCAACATGAAGCCGCAGGAGATCTTGTCGTTGATAGAGGAGGCTGCAGGAACAAAGACATTCGAGGACCGCAAGGATAAGGCAATCAAAACCATGCAGAAAAAAGAGGCCAAGTTGATGGAGATCCGCAACTTGCTTAAGGAGGAAATTGAGCCCAAATTGGAGAAGTTCCGGTCGGAAAAGCGTATTTTCTTGGAGTTCCACAAGATCCAGGTAGACCTTGAGCGGATTCAGCGCATAGTCAAGTCCTACAACTACAGGAAATACTCTTACAGTTTTGACAACTACTCCAATAAAAAATCGGAGAACGAGGCGGTGATTGGCGAGTTGCACCGGACCATTGAGCGGCTTGGCGGTGAAATTACCAACTTGAATGCGGATCTTGAGCATGTTAAGGCGCAAAAAAGGGCAGAGCAGAGTGAGGGAAGCCGGATTGAGGCGTTGGCCAAGGCCGATTCGGAAATGTCCGACGATATTACCCGATTGAGAACCACGCGGGACTTGACCCGGGAAAACTTGGCGGAAGAAACGGCTCTTTTGGACCGCTCCTGTACCCAGCGCCAGGTCTTGGAGCACGACATTGCCAAGTCTCTGGAGAGGTTCGCGGCCTTTGAGGAGAACCACCGTGAAATCAAGGACAAATTTGGACATATGAGCGACGAGTTTAACCAAAAAGAGGAATTGTTCTCTACGCTCTCCACCGGAGTTACGGCCAAGGGTGGCTTTGATGGAGGATACATGTCACAAATGAAGGCACTTAAGGAGGAGTTGAGTGGGACGCAGAACGTGATCAACCAGCTGAACTTGAAGCTCCTGCATTTGCGGGACAAGGTTTCTGGCGACACCAAGCGGATTTCCCAGGCCAAAGCCGAAACTGCATCATTGATGGAGGAGATGCAGAGCTACGAGCGAGAAATCGCGGAGAAAGAGGCTCAATTCGAGAAGTTTGGCTTCAACCCAAGGGAGTATCAGGCCATGAGAGACCAGGAGAGTCTCATACGAAAACAGATAGTGGATTTTAACCAGCAACTCAACTACTTGAAGCGAGAAATTGGGGGAAATGTGGAGTTTACATATTCCAAGCCATTTTCCAACTTCAACCCCGAATCTGTGAAAGGTACAGCTCTCCAGCTCTTCAGTGTGAATGAAAATTCAGCGGAACTGGCATTGGCATTGCAGGTATGTGCAGGAGGACGGCTTTATAACGTGGTGGTGGATAATTCCAATACGGCATCAGCATTGCTTGAAAGAGGTAATCTTAAGCGAAGAGTGACGATAATTCCGCTCGATAAGATCTCCGCGAGGAAGGTTTCGCCGGATAAAGTCAGCTATGCGGCAGAAAAGTGTCCTGGAAACGTGGAATTGGCCATGAACTTGATTGATTTTGATGGGGACGTGGAAAAAGCCATGGCTTACATTTTCGGCAGCACGTTTATCTGCAGGGATCCGAAATCAGCCAAAGAAGTGACATTTGACCCTCGGATCCGGGCTCGCTCCATCACTTTGGAAGGAGACATCTACGATCCCGAGGGTAACTTATCCGGAGGTTCGCGGCGCAACAACTCGTCCATTCTCCTCAAGATGCAGAAGTACAACCAATTGGTGCGGCAGATCCAGCAGTACGAGGCGAAACTCCGGGGGATGCAGGAACAGATGGCGCAAATGGAAGCTCTTAGCGAGTCCACCAAGCAGCTTCAGACAGAGCTCAACTTGAGCAAGCACGAGATGTCGTTGTTGCAGAGAAAATTGGACAATAGTGGGGGATCAGGGGTGATCCGCGAGCACCAGGCCAACATGCAAGAAATCAGCCAATTGGAATCCACCATCAAGGAGGCCGAGGCCAGGAGTGCAGAGCTTGAAGTGCACATAGCATCGGTCAACCGGGATATACAGGAATTCCAACAGGACAAAGGCCTGAAACTCCGGGAATTGGAGGCCGAGATCAAGGAGCTCAAGAAAAACCTCCAGGCCGAGGACCGCAGGGTCAAGCAAAACGAAGAGGAGTATGAGAATCTCCAGCTTGAAGTGGAGCAGAAAAAGGCCGAGTTGAGTGCAGTCAGCGAGTCCATTGAGGCAGCCCAAAACAGTATCAGTGAAACACAAAAGAAACTCAGCGAAACAGAGCAAAAACTTGCAGAGCTTGAAGAAAGGCATTTGGAAGTGCGCACTCAATTGGATGATGAACGTGCCAAAGTGTTGGGCTTAAACGAGGAGATTGCAGAGTTGAACAAGGCTATCACTGCCAAAAGTGAGCAGCAAAACGCGGCCAAACTCCAAGCACAGAAGCTCAGCCACGACTTGGAAAAGTCAGCTGAAGCCACCGAGGCCGTGCGGCTCAAGTTGGACCAGCTCATAGAGGACAACGAGTGGCTAGCGGAGGAAAACGTGGTGGAGAGCATCATCCTGCAGTACCCCAACATCAATGTGGAGGAGTACGAAAACCAGGCGGCAATATTGGGGGAGCGGGCCCAGAACATGAAGCGCAAGGTCAATGCCAATATCATGAACATGATCGATAATGTGGAGAAGAAAGAGGCTGCATTGATCCACATGATCAGGACTATTGAAAAGGATAAGTCCAAGATCGAAAACACCATCGAAAAGTTGAACAACTACAAGAAGGATACCTTGGACAAGACGTACCGCAAGGTGTCGGTAGACTTTGGCGATATCTTTGCGGACCTTCTCCCCGGGTCGTATGCCAAGTTGGTGCCTATCAACCCACAAAATGTGACGATGGGGCTTGAAGTCAAGGTCAAGTTGGGGCCGGTATGGAAGGAGAGTTTGGTGGAGTTATCGGGAGGACAGCGGTCGTTGATTGCGTTATCTCTAATTATGGCACTTCTCCAGTTCAAGCCAGCTCCCATGTACATTTTGGACGAGGTGGATGCGGCGCTCGATTTGTCGCATACGCAGAATATTGGGCATTTGATCAAAACACGGTTCCGTGGCTCGCAGTTCATAGTGGTTTCGTTGAAGGAGGGTATGTTCACCAATGCCAATCGGGTGTTCAGAACACGCTTCCAGGACGGAACCTCCATGGTCTCCGCCATGTAATACTTCACGCTACCAACAGATAAAGAAGATTAATGATGATGTTATAAAAGACTTTAAGGCTTATGGCTGTTCCTTATACTTGGATGTGACGTCAAGTGGACAGTCCAAAGAATTTCTATGCCATTATCCGCATCCATTTTTCTGGCCCGAGGTGCAATGCATACTTGCAGTACCAAGACATATTTGATGTTCTCTTGTTCTCAGCCTCAACCAAACGTACTTCTTATAACTACATAGTATAGTATAGTATAGTATAGTATAACTCAGTTTATATGCAGGTCTGTCATTTATATGCAGTACTTTTATAACAAACAACACTACAATCAGGATATTGGAACCAATTAAATATATCTCAGAAGTAGGTATTAGTAGTATTAGTAGATGAGCGTTTCCATAAACACTCACGTAGATTGGAATGGCTACCTTGGTCTTCCTTAAGAGTATCAACAACTCTGGTACAGTAGTGCTCATTCATATCTCTTGTATTCTTAACTTGTACGACAAATATAGAGTAGAAAATTCCAAAATGGAGATTTTGGCTCTCAAACTGATGAGAAACGGGTACTGCCATAAGAAATACGCCATGGTGGGGTGGATATTGCTGACTATACTGACTATACTTAGATACCCCATATTCTGGACCTTAGTTTATTCTGGACCTTAGTTTATTCTGGACTCTACTCTATTGTTAGTACTACACTACTACATTACACATGGACAGTATAGAGATTATAGACTATACTTGGGTAGTACTAGAGCCCGTAGAACACAAACTTACTATAATAGTAATGGACCTTTCCATACAAGACATACACCAGAGATATGTATACTGTCTGTATTGTCTGTAGTATATTCTCTGTAGTGTATTCTCGTCTTGTGGTCTATATCGATACGCCTCAACCATAAGCAAGATCCCATCTTTATATTTTTTTTTGGATTTCCCTGGATTCCGTGCTTAGGTACAGGACTTGTTAATCCCTTGTGTGAAAAAAAGTCAAATCTGATGACTCCTGATACCAAGACCCAGTTCATAATACTATCTGTCTGCATATATACATTCCTCGGAACCTTTTGAGACTTGTTCCTTTATCCAATTCGGCTGTGCTGCAGATAAAAACTCCCTACAAATACGGGTCAAGACAATTTACATTTTCAATAGGATTAAAATTAGTAGTGGTAAGTTGTTGGAACATGAGGAATCAGTACATCTCTGACGTACTGCATGTTCCATGTGACTGCATATAAGCAGGACAAATGAAACAGTGAATGGTTCATATTATGTAGGAATAGTCTAATGATGGTCGACCCCCCCCCCC
>NKZD01002014.1:0-33350 GCA_002370635.1 Metschnikowia cerradonensis | reverse complement strand
CCCCCCCCCCCCCCCCCCCCCCGCAGAAAAGGGATTGAGTGTGCAATTGACAAGGACTAATCAAAGAGAAGAGAAGTTACTCTCATGAATCATAGAGCCAGGTCAGTCTGAAGACAGTGCGTTCAAGAGATTCTTAGTATAGTATAGTATAGTATAGTATAGTATAGTATAGTATAGTATAGTATAGTATAGATACAGATAAAAATAGAAATGACTGAGATGAATACTTACGTTCCACAACTATATGATGTCGTTGGTTCGCAATGACACAACCGATCCAATTTATGGACCCAAGAAAGTGTAAAGTTTAACAGTAGTTGTTGAACTTGCGGGACATCTGTACCTCAAGATCACGTTCCAACAGGCACGTGAGCAAGGTTCAGGTTCAGGTTCAGGTTCAGGTTCTCGTGTCCTACCGGCACAAGAATGGAGGAGCATGCAAGTGTTAGAGTTATGATATCTAATAAAAGTATTGTTAAGTAATTCTGGCAAGCCGTATGCAGTGAAAATTGCACGTACGGTTTAGACAGAACTTTTAGTAAATTTAAAGGTATTATAGTGTTTTTCAAAACTATTCAAACCAGCGAGACAAAACGATTCAAACCACACTAACACTAGCAAAATTAAACAAACCAATAATTCAAAAAGTTTCGTACCCCTTCGCACCCACAGTCTTTCAACCCAAATGGACAAAGTTGTTGTATACAGGATAATAAGGAAACCAGTTCAGTTCAGTTCCGTCCGTTTTTCACCTCCGTTTTTCACCTCCGTTTTTCACCTCCGTTTTTCACCCCCATTTTTCACCTCCGTTTTTCACCCCCGTTTTTCACCCCCGTTTTTCACCCCCGTTTTTCACCCTTGACTGGTACTGCAAGACTTTTGTCCCAAATTTAGTACCATATGTTAGATCCACCATAGGCAGGGCCCTGCCTATGAAGGTATTATGAAGCCTCTCAGTCCGATTGTTACAATGGTGATACGGCGTTTGGCCATCTATGCACGAAGTGCTCCGATGGCTCCTTTCGAATATTCCAGAAGCAATACTTCCATTGTTCTGGTAGAGAGTTTTCCGGTAACACGTTTCTCTCAAAAGTATATAAGCCACCTCGGTTCCTCTCTTTGAGGAACCATCAACGAATATAAGAAGTTAGGCATAGATGTATTAGAGAACATAACACCATATGAGGCAATTGTCCATATTTAAGATTTTAAATTTAAGATTTCAGAATATTGAATTCTAAAAAAAAAGTTGGTTCGAACCATTCTGTCTTCTTGGTTCGAACCATTTTGTCACGCTGGTTTGAACCATTTTGTCACGCTGGTTTGAACCGTTTTGTCGCGCTGGTTTGAATAGTTTTGAAAAACACTGTATCTATTACTCTACTTCTTGTAACTGGACATACGATCGGGAAGATTTTCTTATTTGCTATGCCAGTTTTTTTTTTTTTTATTGGAGCATTTTTACGACGTAGTCGTAGGATTTCTAATATTATTATGTTAATATTTTCAATGTGTTGTCAGATCCGCCCTAGGTAGTGCCCTTACCTATTCAGGATATAATAAAGCCTCTGTGCCTGATACTTTGTGTAAGGCCTTCAAACTAGCGCGCTACCAGCCAGCTACCAGCCAGCTACCAACCAGCTACCAGTGCGCACCTTCTCTTACAACTATATAAGCACCCCAGATTCGTCCCTCGGAGGAATCATCAACCAAAAAACATAGTAACCAGAGTACCTGACGTAAACCGGAGTATAACAGTTAATAATATTTTCAATGAGTAGTTTATTAATAATTATATTAATACATGAAGTGATAAACACAGGGGATCTATCCAACGAAGTAGTCTCTGAAGGTTGTGTGAAAAGGAGAAATATCTTGATAGGAATAGGATGTTGTCCAATATGGCTTGGCCTCTTGGCCTAAAAGAAGGGGCAATCCGCGTCATTGAGACAGTGCGGAATACTAACTCTGTCACGGCATCCCCAGGTTGAGTTTATAGGAATCTAGTAAACGTTTTCACCACTCCACAATTTGAGGCGTAAAGCATTAAGCACAATAGTAGTAGTAGTAGTAAAAGTAGTAGTAGTAAAAGTAGTAGTAGTAGTAGTAGTAGTAGTAGTAGTAGTAGTAGTAAAAGTAGTAGTAGTAGTAAAAGTAGTAGTAGTATTAGTAGTAGTAGTAGTAGTAGTAGTAGTAGTAGTAGTAGTAGTAGTAGTAGTAGTAGTAGTAGTAGTAGTAGTAGTAGTAGTAGTAGTAGTAGTAGTAAAAGTAGTAGTAGTAAAAGTAGTAGTAGTAAAAGTAGTAGTAGTAGTAGTAGTAGTAGTAGTAGTAGTAGTAGTAGTAGTAGTAAAAGTAGTAGTAGTAAAAGTAGTAGTAGTAGTAGTAGTAGTAGTAGTAGTAGTAGTTGTTGTTGTTGTTGTTGTTGTTGTTGTTGTTTCCTGCATATAATTCAGTGGCTGCAAAAAAAAATAGTCGTGGTGAGAGAATTGTTAAGCCGTTACCATTGTTCTGATATCTCACTGAGAGAATACCTCTGTTGAGAAAAACAGTACCTGCTGCTTCTCTAAGACCGCAGTCAGGCACGTGACTATGGTCGTGTGATGGCTCACCCCAATATAAAAGGACAAGTCCCCCCGCTATTTTATAACACCACCAACGTATTCATCGAACCCTTCAGAGCAAGACCAGATGCTTACTATCATAACGTTTTGCAGACCGGCATTTGACTTTATTGTCAAGTATCTAGGAAGTGTGATTTGTTCTTTAGCCAAGTGTGACTTCAAGAAGGGTGAAGTCACGTTTATCTACATCATTAGTTGTAGTTCCCATAGTACTAGTCATCTTATTGATACTATTCTTATTCTTCGGGATTAAAAGATATACAGTGTTTTTCAAAACTATTCAAACCAGTGCGACAAAACGATTCAAACCACACTAGCCAAAAGTTTCGAACCCCTTCGCACACTCTTTCAAACCAAATGGACAAAGTTGTCGTATACAGGATAACAAGGAAACCAGTTCAGTTCAGTTCCGTCCATTTTTCACCCCCGTTTTTCACCCTTGATTGGTACTGCAAGACTTTTGTCCCCAAATGTAGTACCATATGAGGAAATCGTCCAGATTTAAGACTTCAGAGTATTCAATTCTAATGAAAGTTGGTGTGAAACATTATGCCATTTGGTTTGAAAGACTGTGCGAAGGGGTATGAAACTTTTTGCTAGTGGTTTGAATCGTTTTGCCACGCTGGTTTGAATAGTTTTGAAAAACACTGTATCAACTGAGGGAGGACATACCAAGAAGAGATGTCTCCCCACACCAGACTCACCACCAATATTAATTAGTGTAGAGGTACTGATGTTTACTGAGGACATGGACTGACCTTTCCCAAAGGTTATGAGCCCTGATGATTCTTCCATGCTTCTGCTATCTTGAATCATGGCAAAAAGTGCCTAAGTTTTGTTATCCTAATGTTACTATAAAAATTTGATGGAACCTTTGAGTATTCGTGGGGTTACTACCGGGAAATCCTTTTTCTTGGATTACATATTGGGTGCGAGGTTTCGGAGGAGCGTATGCGAGAAATATGGACGCTCCACGTACTGAAAGGCAGCAAAAAAAAGTATGAATTTTAATTTTTTGGTAGATTCCCAAATTTATGGTAGATGGCAGTATTTATGGTAGATTAGAATAAATATGTAAATTGTTGTATGGTTGAGTGAATGGTTGAGTGTATGGTTGAGTGTATGGTTGAGTGTATGGTTGAGTGTATGGTTGAGTGTATGGTTGAGTGTATGGTTGAGTGTATGGTTGAGTGTATGGTTGAGTGTATGGTTGAGTGTATGGTTGAGTGTATGGTTGAGTGTATGGTTGAGTGTATGGTTGAGTGTATGGTTGAGTGTATGGTTGAGTGTATGGTTGAGTGTATGGTTGAGTGTATGGTTGAGTGTATGGTTGAGTGTATGGTTGAGTGTATGGTTGAGTGTATGGTTGAGTGTATGGTTGAGTGTATGGTTGAGTGTATGGTTGAGTGTATGGTTGAGTGTATGGTTGAGTGTATGGTTGAGTGTATGGTTGAGTGTATGGTTGAGTGTATGGTTGAGTGTATGGTTGAGTGTATGGTTGAGTGTATGGTTGAGTGTATGGTTGAGTGTATGGTTGAGTGTATGGTTGAGTGTATGGTTGAGTGTATGGTTGAGTGTATGGTTGAGTGTATGGTTGAGTGTATGGTTGAGTGTATGGTTGAGTGTATGGTTGAGTGTATGGTTGAGTGTATGGTTGAGTGTATGGTTGAGTGTATGGTTGAGTGTATGGTTGAGTGTATGGTTGAGTGTATGGTTGAGTGTATGGTTGAGTGTATGGTTGAGTGTATGGTTGAGTGTATGGTTGAGTGTATGATTGAGTGCGATAAGGCTTCATCCCTCAATCCCTCAATCCCTCATAGGGTACGGGTCAACATAGGGTTTTAAATCTGTTCACCTTTTCATAGAACTCCAGAGATCCCTTGAGTTATTCCAGTGTGGGAAATTACTGTAACAATATCATTTCAATACCTAGTCTATAGAGAGAAGGTAGAATAAGGGTCCTTAGAGAGAAAAAAATATGTGATATTCTTACTTTTGTTAAGTGGTGGTTGGGTGTGAATGTGACTTGTGAGGTTTGTATTTTTGTACAATGCGAGCTTAGGATGAGAATAATAAAACCTTAAGAGTCAAGAAAAAATAAAAAATATCTGAAATTTCAGATGAACCTTATAGAAATCATTTTACTACTACGGAAAAATATCATGTGTGATTTTTGGCAATTTTTAGCAATTTTTTTTATCAACTTTTGTTTCAAAGCCTTTGCTTTCTTGTAGTTTTGGTAAGGACACGACCACAAACAATGTAGTACTAAAGACGACGACGACGCCTGAAACAAAACTTTTTCAGTTGAATTATCACACTGAGGTAATGAAAAAAACACACTAATTTCACATCCACTTACTTTGATCCATGGCCAATGCCTAAATGAAAGACTTCTAATACTACGTTTTAAGTTATCAAGAACACGTGACCCTCTACCTGTTCTCAAATTGTAAATACACATATATAAACTAGACACTACGTTATAGTGTCACATTGCTTTAGATAGAGCAAAGAAAACTTCTCTTTAATTTTTTAATTCTCCTATTCTTCTTCTACTTAATATCCACAATCCTGCATATAACAATCATGTGACCAATCTCTGTAATAGTACGAACTCCACCCAAGTGGAAACAGTAGTGATGTATATAGATATCTAGAACTAATGATACCTGATGGATAGCAAATGTGAGTTGGATAGAACTTAGGGGGTAGACTGAATGCCATATGCAGATCCTACTATCGTGGCCTGCATATAGATACTTACACCCCACTTATTCTAGATTCTTCATCACTGATTTCGTTTCTGTATATTCTTAGTAACGAACTGTATAGACCTTGCCTTTCTGTTTATTTCAAGTAATACAGTCAGAATACTTCATGTGCGCGGGCTCTTGTCCATGACAAATGGGTCGCATCTTATACGAGAAATCTCTAACCATTATCTGGTACTCATGCTAATATATCTATGTAGGTATCATTCTCTAAAGTACTTGTTCACCACCTTAACCGAAATGACGATTCTCCAACTTATAATTAATCCGTCTTTCATCGTTTCTCCTGGTCGTCGTCATCTGCAAACCTTAGCGACTTCCTCTGCTTGACGTCTCCTCCTTCGGTTGTTTTGGACCCACTAAACGACACTTCACCGCTGCTCTCAATCACCTCACCCTCTTTGTCGCCTGGGTTCGATACGCTGGAGTTGTTGGAGAATACAAGCTCTGCCGTACGGATCCACCGTCTCCGCCGGGTGTACTTGGAGTACGAGTCGTCCGTGGACGGCTTTTTCCACACGTTATCCGTGTAGATAAAACCCTCGTCGTTGGTGGGTTTGACCGTGGTCTTGGACCGCTTGCCTGCCTGTAAAGTGATGGCACCGTCATTGGTCAAGTCCAAGCGCCACGTCTTATCGACCCACCGCCATCTGGCTCCAGAGATCGCTGGACTTTGCTGGAAGTATTGCTGCAGCTGCGAGAAGCTGCCGTCTGCATTGGGCAACTCGAACGTCTCGATCGACAGAGACTCGTTCAAAAACTCGTCGGTCCAGGGGGCTCTTTCGTACGACAAAAGGTTGGAGGTCCAGCCAATCCCCAACCAGCGCCTCTGGTTCTCGTAGATCACATACGTGAAACGCACCGGCTTAGACATATCCAGTGATAGAGCCAGAGGAGCGCCCTTTTGAACTTTGGCAAACGCAGCAGCAAACAACGAGTTATTCTTGGCCTGAGAAAAGTCAAGCCCCGTCAAGTAGAAACTAAGTACTCGGGTGATCTTAAGTTTCCACACCATCTTACGGCTCACGCGCATATATGTGGAGTGGTAGGAGAGAAGGTAGAGCCCCAGAGCCAATAGAATGGAGCGCGGAGCCACCAACAAAAACAGCACCACCAAGTACACCGGGGTCAAGAACACTGTGGTGAATAGAAGACGCTTAATATCATAGGCCGTGAGAGCCAAGGACGTAATGGGACTCAACAATAGGTCAGCTTTGATGCAAGTGGTGGTGAGAGCCTGCACAATATCATCCAAGGTGGGCCTAACGGCAGTTTCCGCCTGAATATGGCGGTTAAGCACCAGGTATAAAATCACAATGGCCACGGCGACCAAATGGCCAGCCCACGTGACCACCTGCTCAAAGTACACCACCAAAAGCGTGTACACACACATGATGACGATATTGACCCAATAATCGTCGTTTGTCCACGTGACCACCGAAAGCGTCTTGTTCACAATGAGAAGATATGGGTATGATTTGATCAATGCTTTGGCCACGGTGGGTGGTGTGGACAGGAGAAGAGGCAGGGTCAGGGGCACAATGGGTTTAGAGAGCGGGGGCAGCAGATGTCCTCCATTTTGAGCGGGGATTTCAGCGGTCGAAAGCGGCGCGAGCGGCGAAGAGAATTGCGCCCGTACTTCCGAGCCACTGGCATTGGGCTCACTTTTTCTGCCTTCGTCACTCATGCTGAGGAGTATAGTGGGGTAGTTGGTTTATAGCAAGCGAGAGCGGGTTCGCGCGGTGCACGGGTTTAATCGGAGGAGGGGGCTATATGCAGGCTTCAGTAGTAGATACTCTGACATGTGACAGTCCACCAAACAAAAGGAAACAAAAAGGGAATAAAAATAAAAGAGATATGTAATTTTGGGGTATATAATGGAATGCATATAATAGAATTCTTGTATTAAATCGACTTCCATATCTGACTGACACATCTATACTGTACTACATGATCATACTGTGTACTATACTGTGTACCACATGATCATACGATGTACCATTAGATTATACTGTGTACTATTCTATGTTACTAGTCGACCAGAGGTTGAGCGACCCCTTTGGCCCTCATTACGACCTCTATTCTCCTATACCGGACTAGTTTATATAAGGTGCGAGTAAGCCGTAGGCGTGAGAGTGTGGTCATTAATCCCATTGTGTTCAGAGTGTCCACTTGGTGGGCATAATTGTTGATGTTGAAGCCAGGACTTCTCCCCGGGGCCAGTTGAAGCACCCTCCGGGTCGTGACCTAAGGTGTGAGAAGTGAAAGGCGGGGTGAGGAACGTAGCTGGGTCGGGAACTGAATTGTCAAATGCGACACTGTGTGGTTCCGTAGAATGTTGGTGATCTTCAGGTTTTGGGGAGAATTCAAGTGGGGCTGTTAAAGTGAGTGGTGGAAACAATGCAGCAGATTTGGGATCCCTATAGGCGGAAGAATGGTTCGTGACAGCCGTCAGTTTGGTAGAGAAACGCGCTTGTGCCGCCTGGGTGGTGTAATGATTCCGAGGTTGGGCAGAGCGGAGAAAGTGACGTTTAAAACGGGGGTCATGAGAGGGACGACCAGGAAGTACCCGGAAAAGGTTCCAGAAAGATCTGTCAAGATGCCGGAAAAACGCATAGTAAGTAGGATGAGCTTCGTAGCAAGGTCTGAGAATCTGTGTAACACTAGGTTTGGATAAAGCGCCGGAACTAAGGAGAATTTCGAGGACCTTAGAAAAGGAAGGTTCAAGGTAAGGTAAACAATCAAGTTTTCTGAGGGTAGATAGAACGTCTTGATAAGAACGCGTGGGTTTCACGAGGCATAATCCTTATATCCTGCTGGTATTAACCAGTTGTAAAAATTCTTTTTCGGTTATCTCCCACCGAAGAAACCAAGAGAAAAAAGCGGAGTCGGATTGAATAACGCTAACCGTAGCGGAGGAGAGTGCAAAATTTGTTTGCGAGGGACCAGCCAGCACGTATGCCGGTCGGCTTTAGTGAGAGCTCTGTGAAGAGCGGAACCATTGAAGGGACGTAAGCGTATTTGTGGGAATAAGCTAGCAATGAGGGTCTGACGAGTCAGGAAATCGAGTACCAGAAGCTTATAGTTGAATAGCAGAACGTGTGGAGGATGGTCAGGGTGTAGAACGGGATCAATGGGCGCAAGGTGGTCGGTGGTAGCTGTAAGGCTGAGGGTAGCGGTAAGGCCGATGGAAGCTGTAAGGCCAAGGGTAGCAAAGGAACCGCTGTTAGCAAAGGAAATCGACTTAGCTATGGGATCGGGACTAGTGGTGGAGTGGTGGCGGGGTAAGCGTAAGGACCTGGTGTGGCGCGGGGATCAGTTCCTGAGAAAAGAGTGTGGGCAGAAATTGCAGCCAAAATGTAGCGTGCGACTGCGTACGTCGAGGAGTAAACCGTGGGAAGAAGAAGAGCGCAGAAAAATCCGGTGACAGCGAACATGGCGCGGGTGATACACCATACTAGGAAGAGGTAAAGCCAGATGTGGAGCGCGCCTTCAATTGGTGAGTTGGCGACGAATGTTGACTCTGGGGAAGACGGAGCCCCTCTAAGGATGACAATGGATTCCACGGCGTCAGTTGAAATAGTAAGAGCCAAGTGGTGAATAGCCATGAGGATAGCCATGAGGATAGCCATGACAAAGGTCAATCTAGTCTATATAAGGTGCGGCGGTTCCTCTAGGGCCTCTAGGAGGAATCATGAAACCAAAAAACATAGTAAACAGAGTACAGAGTACCTAACGTAACCGGAATCTAATATGGAGGTCGTAACCAACCGTCTTACTGTCGTCGAAAACTATTCTTTGGGGGGGGGGGGGCGCTTTCATCTATCATGGATTGACCTTTGTCATGACTAACCTCATGGCTATCGTCATGGCTATTCATCACTTGGCTCTTACTATTACCCGTACACCAAGGTCACGTGACTGGATGCAGTGCTATAGAGACAACTAGTGTTGGACTTTTCCATTCTTGACTTCATAATCAGGAAGGGTTATATTATTGTTCATTTTTAACTTTTTAGTTGTGCTATTAATCTGCACTAGGAAATCTGTCTTGTGGTCACTAGTGATACCACTCAACCAAGACCGAAATCCCCTCTATATATACTTGAGGTTCCTTCCTTGGACTCCTTGCTTTTGGGTGGGGACTTGGTAATACCTTGTATGAAGTCAAAGCTGACTACTCCTGATGCCAAGACCTAGTCACAATACTAGTCTGCATTCATGCATTCCTCGGATCCTTATGAGGCTTGTCCAATTCCGTTGTACTATATTTCCTGCATACAAGGGTCACCTCATCTCTTATGTTTAACACTAACAGCTAGTATTAGTCAGTTTTACTTATACTCATACTTATAATTTAGTCAGTCAGTGAGTCAGTCAGTGAGTCAGTCAGTCAGTGAGTCAATCAGTCAGTCACTCATATTCATACTCATAGTTATAGAAATTTGGTGTCAGTGTCATTTAGTCAAGACCACTAGTATTCCTAGAACCCAAACGGACGTTTTTAACATATATTTTAGTATATACTATTATACAGGGATACGTGAGCTGTACCTTATAAGACCAAAGTCCTAAACTGGGGCCGCAGTACGTCTTAAAGTTTTCCGCTCACCTAATGCCTGCATATTCCATTCCTCTAATGCCTGTATATAATGCTTCATTAGTCTACATAAAACATATTCACGAAATATCTCGACTCAGTACATGCTAGATACTCATTGATAGTACCACTTGGGCTGTAGAAACTTGGGATACTGCATATATACCTCGGATCATGCGTCAAGAATGTTATTATCCTGCATATACGCTTAATTATTTTTTGAGTGAGGGGTGTACGGGTCTTTATTTATATGATGCGGTGAGCTTAAACAATTCCACCGCCATATCGTATTCTCTCTCCTAATTAATTAAACAATTGCTGGGCGTTTAAATAAATCCTTACACCATATTATATACATCCGTACACCACATAATCTCCACATCAGTACACCCCATGGATTTATCCCAGCTTCTAGAGCAAAAACGAAGAAAACAAGCCAAGCGAAAAGCCCAGGCCTTGGGCCATGAATCAGCTCAGACCATGAATAACGATGAAAAATCTGAATTTCCAACCAAAAAGATGGATTTGGGCGAAAAATCGGGCGAAAACGCCCAAAAACAGACGGAAATCAGAGACAATTCATCAGAAATACAAGATAAACGGGGGATACTAGTTTCTAAGGGTATGGAATCGATTAAGAATGAAGAAAAGCCTTTAAAAGGTTTAATTCCGACAAAAAATGACCCAGAACCGATCAAAAACGACCTGGAACCCACCAAATCCAATATTTCAACCAAAAAAAACCTACATTTAGCCCCAGGACATATTCCAAAAGATACAGAACAGAATCTGGAGGTTTCTGGAAGTGTTCCTGGAAGTTCAAACAGTGAAGAAGCAAAAGAAGCCAAAAAACAGCTCTACCAGGCGTATTTGGACCGGGAAAAAGAGGTCCCGCTCCGAATTGAAGTGTCCGATATCTCGGAACGAAATTTGGTCAAGTTGCAGCTTCAAACCCGAAAGTTTTTAAAGGATATCTTGGGTCAGTGGACTGAGAATGAGCAAAACAGCGTCGTGGCCGTTTTCCAGCCGGAAAAAAAGAGCATTCTTACAGAAACAAAGAAGGATATCGTCAAACTACTCTACAAGCTTCGAAGTGGCAAACTCCTGGAGGAAATGGTGATTTCGCTTCTGACGATCGTGCACTACATACAGGAGGCGGACCTTCTCAAGGCGAACGAAGCGTATTTAAAGCTCTCGATTGGGAATGTGGCCTGGCCAATCGGAGTTCGTGATGTAGGCATTCATGCACGTGCTGCAGATGCCAAGATTGCCGGTGACGATAAGCTGCAGCTTGCAAACATCATGAAACTGGAGTCTACGAGAAGGTGGTTGATTGCCGTGAAGCGAGTGTTAAACTACTGTGGAGAGCTCTTGCGATTCACGTGACTGGTCACGTGCGTAATTAATTGATCCTGTATATACAATGAACCCGTACACCAAATTAGAAACACCCTATCATCCGAGGACACAGAAACCCGTACATCAGTGTTCCAAACATCCATACACCACTTCTCCATAAAACACCCAGACACCCGAGTTCAAAAAACCCGTACATCATTGTTTTCAAAAACCCAGACACCACGAATTTTAGACCCGTACATATTTGTCACGCGACATTCACATGACTCGGACCGCATGAAGTGTGCACGTGCGCGCGGCTAGGGCTTGCGCCCCAGGCCATCCAGCTGCGCGCGCTACCACTGGAGAAAAATCTCTTCATCTTTTTCTTCACCTTACACAACACTTCACAATGGCTGTATGTATAACGAAATCACCAGGTTTCGAGGTGAACAGACAAAGAGGTGAAACAGATGTGAAACCAGCTTGAAACACACTTGAAACATGAGTATATGACTTGGTCACAGACTCAAGCCAGACTCCTTCAGTCAGGTCCAGGCGCCCTCAATTAGGGATCCGGTATGGTCCAACTTGGTCCAGTCAGTGGCGCAGTCTAGACCTAGTCTAGCATATGCACCTAGATCGAATCAAGCGTCAGTTTTAGGTGTGAATCTGAAACGCCAATACGTCGAACCGCAAAAGGAATTCACTTCTGTTTGTGATGATACGATGTGTTGGAGTTAAGCGCTGAGTTCTGGCTGTGTTTCAGATATTTCGAGTCCATGTTTCCGATGTTGCAAGTTGGTGTTTCAGAAATATGCAGTGTTCATTTCAGTTCAGTACACAAAAGCATTGGCTGCTAATGCAAGTGAATGTGATTGGTCACTCCGCGTGTATCAGAACTGTTTCAGGAATGTTCAGAATCATTGTGGTTCACACAGCATATTTACGACCATCCGCATTATGTGCATCTGAATTATGGTTATCCGAATTACGACCATCGTATCACGATCATTCGCATTATGGTCATTTGCATTACGATCACCGAATTACAACCAGCTCCATTCCTCATGTCTCATTGGCATCTGTTTCACTCACTCACTCCACCACAAAATACTAACCAATAGAAAGAGATCAAGGACATCAAGAAATTCGTCGAGTTGACCAGAAGAGCCGACGTCAAGACCGCCACCATCAAGGTCAACAAGAAGCTCAACGCTAAGGGCCAGGTCTACAAGCAGACCAAGTTCAAGGTCAGAGGTGCTAAGTACTTGTACACCTTGGTCGTCAACGACTCCGCCAAGGCCAAGAAGTTGCAACAATCCTTGCCCCCATCTTTGGAGATCAACACTTTGTAATTATAATACAGATCTGAATTACGACTTCAAGTAGTCTCTGTAGTTCTATTTCATGGTGCATATAAGTACATTGTATGACGGTGATGACGTGACCTGTATATAATTTTTAATGATCACGTGATTTAATTCATACTGTTTACTTTCTACTTTCCAATTCTGTCTACTGTCTTGACCTGTCCAATAATTGTCTAGTACTGTCCGATTCTGTCCATCAATTCTGTCTAATTCTATCTAATTCTGTCTAATTCTGTCTAATTCTGTCTACTGTCTACTGTCTACTGTCTAATACTACTAGTTATACCACTACAATACTAGTATTCATAGCACCATATTTTCAAACACTGCCGTAATAATGGCATCTCGTAATCCTGACTTTCTTCATGCTGAACCTTTGACTGTGCACCTTGCTGGACCGAGACGGGCTCAGATGGGATATAGGAATGAATGGAATGGGAATGCTGATTTAAGTTTCGTGCTCATTCCATAATTCCAAATAGAGACCCACATAAAGACTCCTTATTTGCCAAGACTGCAATATCTGGACTTGATGTGGAAGAGCCTCCGTAAGAAGAATCAGTAGCCTGGCCATTTCGGAACCACTTAATGTCAAATTCTCCTCGCAATACATCTCTTCACATCCCTATCGCTGGCACCTCTATCGTCTCCAGATCCCCTATCTTTCGGCACCCATCTCCATCAATTAGCCCAATTTGCCGGTTTTCTTATGCCAAACAATGATTGTTTCACTCATATGGGCTATACCGATGGCCTTGACCTCAAACTTGACCATCTTGGACTATCTTTCGACCTTTAGACCTGTTCTGGACGACCTTTAGACCTGTTTGGCCTATTTTGACCAAGGCCTCATTCCCTCTGGGCCTCATTAGCACATGGAATTAGCCTCGTTCGGCTCTTCCAGACTATTTCGACTAAGATTGGCTCGTCTCTCTAAATTGGCCTATTTCGACCTGGATTGGCCTGTTTTGCCTGTTTTGCCCAAAGCCTGATTTGACCCACTTTGGACTAGCTTGGCCTATGGCTCACCATTATTCTGCCCGTCTTCATCTTCTTATCCACAGCCTCACTATAGGTCAGCTCGTTCAGCTCATTCGCCCCGTTTTGGCCCAGACCAATTACGGCCTGTTTCGGTCGAAACCTCACAATCAGTAGCCTTAGATTCAGATATTTTGGCCTCTTTCCCTTTTCGGTCGCGTTCGTTAGGCCAGAGAAGATTCTTAACCTAAATTGGCCTTTTGGTCTGGCCTCATTGAGCTTTTCTCTTTCACTATGATTCGCCTTATATTCGCCTTTGGCCTTTTGGCCTTTCTGACCTTTTGGTCTGGCCTCACTTTCATTCGGCCTCACCTCGCTAAGTTCGTTAAGCCCCTTTGAGCCAATATCTCACTATTTTTCGCTTTGAATTCGGCCTTTTGGCCTTCTTGGCTAAGACCTCACTATCGAGCCTAGTTCAGCACATTAAGCCATTTTGACCTGGCCTTTTGGCCTGGTCTTTTGACCTCGCATCACTAGCTATCACATTGACTCCGGCCTTTCTGGCCTTTTTGGCCTGGTCTCACTATCGTTCGTCCTGACCTCGTTGAATTTCCCTCTTTTGGCCTGGCCTAGAGTTTCCTCTTTAACCAAGGTCTCAGTAGCGTTCGCCTTAGCTCACGTCACGTTCGTCCTGGCTAAATAACATCCTCCATCTCCTCATCATCATCCTCCTCCTCCGCCTCCTCCTTCTTCACCTCCTCGCCCATCCGGGCCGCCCGCTCTGCATCCCGCAACCGCTTGTACTCTGGCTTCAAGTTGTACTTGGACGTGTAAGGCCCCTTTTTGATGAGATTGGCAATCAGCTCCAACAGCTCCTTGAGATAGGTCTCCGGCTGGCGCGTGCGCTCCTTCAAGCCCTTCATGGACCAGTACTCGTACTCCTCAAAAAGCCTGAAGAGAAGGTCCAAAAGCTCGTTTTGAGGCATCCGAATGGCGCGTCCATCCGCCTTGTTCTTGGGTGCATTCGTCTTGAGGAACATCGACGTGGACTTACCCGAAAGGGAAGGACCAGCCTGCAGCTGTACCACGCCCGGGATTTCGTTCAAAAACGTCACCTTAGGCCGGGCAACCCCGCTGGAAATGTGTTTCTTGCGCTGGAGCATCTGCAGATACCGCTTATCGTCCTTCAGAGGAATGACCTGGCAGTCATGGACGATTTTCCCGACAAGATTGGTTTTTTTCGGGATCGTCTTAATAAACGGAACTGTGGTCCGTTCATCTTCTCCGTTCTTATGGACTTTGAAGAACTGGTTCTGACGGGGTTCCTGCACACGCTCAATCTCCTTCAATTGCGGCTGTTCGGGCATTTCTCCAAGTTCAGTCACATCCTGCTTGAACCGCTTGAGATTCTCCTCACTGAAAACATACGAGTTTCGGACCTGCGTATTGAGGATCTGAAGATTGTACTCCTGGGGGAAGTCGTCCTGCACCTGGGCATCGTCCAATACTAACTTGACCTCCAATTTCTTACGGCCACCGGGACCCGAGCCTGCTCCTGCTCCTGCACCCACCCCCGTCTTTGGGTTCTGCTTGATTTTAATCTGCCCCAACTGTTGGCCTTTGAGGTTGGCACGCACCGTCCACTTGTCCGCCAAATACCGGGGGAGTTTGACTAGCCAGACTTTCTGGTTGCCGCACGCAAGGTTCATGTCCAACGATTCGTGCTCGTCGAGGTAGTCCTCGGGGTCCGAGAGGAGAGCATGGTCTGCATCCGTTTCGGGCCGTACCTCGTCTTTGGGTTCTACTTTGGACATGATGGCGTGGTTTGTAAAGAGGACTTTGAAGTGCGTATGAGGGTGTTAATGGTGTACGGGTGTATATGTTATATACAGGAATAGCACTAAAACAGTAATAAATCATAGTAAATGGATAATATTTTAGAGTGATGAACTGTTCCAAAATACCAATCTTGCCTTAATTATTGTCTAACTATCTAACTGTCCAATTGTCCAATTGTCTAACTGTCTAATTGTCTAGTATGTCTAATTGTCTAATTGTCTAGTATGTCTAATTGTCGAATTGTCTAATTGTCTAATTGTCTAATTGTCTAGTATGTCTAATTGTCTAACTGTCCAACTGTATAACTGTCTAATTTCCTTAGTTGTCTACCTCCAAAAAAGGACATGGTTCCAGGTGTAAAGAGCCCCAAATGAGACTATTTCAGTGCAAAAAAATACGAGAACAATACCTTTACAAATTGGATTTTCTCCTTTCAAATCGGTGTTCTTCCCTTTCGTATCAGTGTTTTTTCCCTTTCAAATTGACGTTTCTCCCTTTGAAAATGGAGTTTTTCCCTGTCACCCTTGATCTGTACGCTAACATTTGTGCAGTTGCAAAATACCGAAACCTTAATCTGGACTGGAACAATAGATTATCCATTCCTGTATATCGTGCTTTAGCATGACCGATGATGACTCCGGTGGTGATTTTCCGGGACCCCAACACCAAGGTTTCAAATCCAAATGCAGAAAAGTCTGGAGCCCCCAATGTTTCAAAGCCCAAGGTGGAAAAGTCTAGATCCACTGGTGTTTTTGGAATCAAAGACAGAAATATCTGGATCCAAAAAGGTCTCGAAATCAAAACCAGAAATTTCTAGATCCAACAATAGCATTGTTAGGATTAGACAGGGTAGGCTTAAAATACTTAAATAGGTAGAGCACTACCTATGGCGGATCTGACATCCCCCCAGCCTCGATGTCAATTTTTTTGGGCATTAAAGGGGCCATGAGGTTGAGTATATTCCCGGTATAACTGTCTAACTGTCATTGCATTAGCTGTCATTGCATTAGTTGTCATTGCATTAGTTGTCATTCCAATAGCTATCATTCCAATAGCTATCATTCCAATAGCTATCATTCCATTAGCTATCATTGCATTAGCTATCATTGCATTAGCTATCATTCCATTAGCTATCATTCCATTAGCTGTCTACCTCCATATAGTCACAATCAGTGGTATAGTAGTAATTTTATAGTTGGATAGAAAAGTCAAAGTGTACTGGTTGTAGTAGGTCGTACCTCCGACACTGGAGCGTCATAAACTGTGTAGTCCCAATAATCCAGTTTTAGTAATAATGAGTGTCTAAGTAATCACCATACTTAGATAAATCAAGTGGTCCTTTCAATAGTCAAGAAGTACCGTCCAATATAACATAAGTCAGTCTCATTTCAGTCATAAAGTCAGCCCCATAAGTCAGTCTCATAGATATATAGTCATAGATATACAGCCTCAAGATAATAAAATACTTGAGGAGTTACATCAATATTGATATTCTGTATCTCTCTAACAACCACGATATTATCTGTTGTGATTTATCATCTATCATTGCATAAACTGGAGCGGTTGTGTCATTGGGAACAAATGACATCCTATAGTTATGGAACTTCCGTATTCATCTCAGTCATTTCTTTTCATCTCAGTCATTTCTATTCTTATCTGTATCTTTACTATACTAAGAATCTCTTGAACATACTATTCTCAGACAGAGCAGATTCCAGAATCTCTCATAGTAACGACTTCGTATCATAATCTATTAGTCTTATTCATTCCTACTCACCCCCTTTTCGGCGAGGCGTCACACATACCCTTAGACTATTGAGAATGAGCAATGACTGATCATTCCAGAAAAGGAAAAGGCGTGTTGAACTTGCGGGACATCTGTCCCTCATGATCACGTGCCTGCTGCCACGTGAGTGAAGTTCAGGTTCACGTGTCCTACGGGAACGTGAATAGAGGAGCATGCAAGTGTTAGACTTAACACTTGATGCATGTGCAGATGAGCACATTTCTAACACAAGGTGGAAATGGTTGCTAGGAGGAAATTACCGCTAGGAGGATTATTTAAGACAACCTGCATATTGGCTACTATGCAGGCCAGTATGGTTTGTCCTATAAGGAGGGGGGGAATCCGCGTCATTAAGACAGGTGCAGATAAGTAAATCTGTCACGGCGACCCCAGGTTGAGCTTATAGAAATCTAACAAACGTTATCCCCCTTCCACAATTGCAGGCACAAAGCAGTAAGCGCCACCTAAACAGCGCGCCTCCCTCTAAGACCTAGTATATATGCAACTCAGATTCCCCCATAGGAGGAATCATCAACGAATATAGATAACTTAGTACAAACGTTACAATAAGAATCTAACAAGATCTGTAGATTTATGTAAGGCTTTAGCTGTCCAGTTTAAGCCTCTGACTTGAGTCATGGTTATTCCGACCAGGTTATGTTAGTAATCCCAATACTGTTAGATTCCTGTACAACTTTTTGGATCAGTCTAATAATTTTTAAAAAAAAAGTAAATTGCGGGGGAGAGCGAAGTGGATAGTTTTAGTTTTAGTTTTAGTTTTAGTTTTAGTTTTATGGTGGTCGCACTGATGTCTAACCTCAACCTCAACTCAACCTCAACACAGATATACCGGTCATACCTTTTTTTTCAACTTTTTCATCGTCTTTTAATACTTAAGTTTAGTTAAGTTTATGTGAGTATGTGATGGAGAAAAGGATGACTTGACTTACTGACTGGCTGACTGACTTACTACTCGCAATCTATGGTATGTACCATGAGACCATACACAATATGGCCACTTCACTCCATAAATAACAAGAGACCGGGTCGTTATTTATGATATTAAGCATTATATTAATGTTCGAGATATTTTCCTTTCCTTTTTTTCTTCTTTGCTATGGTTTCCCTAGGTTTTCTTTTGATTTAGAATTAAAGCTATCAACTATATATGCACGCTGGTTCCTGCATATCGCTTTTCACGAACAAATACTCTCTTTTCGTGCAAAAAAAAACCATTTTCTACGTCTAGGACTGCCATAACTACTTTTATCCCGTGAAAGCCTATGCTATGTGAAAGAAACAGACCTTTCCTAGCTAAAACCATCAAAAAACCACCAAAAAAGGAGCTGAAACATGCAAAAAAAGTGAAATCAATGCCTTCAGCCAGATTCGAACTGACGATCTCCTCATTACTAGTGAGGTGCCTTACCAACTTGGCCATAAAGGCTTTTGTTGCAGTTTTTTTTAATCAGATCCACCCGCTTTAGCCTTTTTTATGTTAAGTCGTGCACTGCTCAAAATGATTTGGGCAAAATCGCGCAGAAATTTACGCGATGCCCCTGACACTTGCATTAGCGAAGTAGACCTGTAAAGAACACCGCCAATAGAGCTACCCTTAGCAGTTAAGGAACTAAAAGAAATGGTGGAATTACTCCTTTCCATTAACCGATCTTATTATCTCTCTAATTTTTCAACCCAGCCTCACATATGACTGAAACTGGCGTATCTTAGATTATGGTGTACAGGTGTGTTCTAAACATGTCGTGCACAAGTCTTTTTAAGTGTACGGGTCTTTTGATTATCCCGTGGTGTAAGGGTCTTTTAAAAACATGTGGTGTACGGGTCTTCGCTGCATATCGAATCAATCACTCAACTCTCACCGCCATGCTTGATCTGGCTCTTTTCATTTCTCGTGCATGTTACATTAGCGACGGAGAGTGTGGCTACTGCCATGGCCAAAAACAGCAATTCCTTGGATTGTCGGGGCTCCCGAATCTGGCGCTGCCCCCGGTTCTGCCCTCCCACATTACCCTCGGATGTCAGCTCGACCAGGTCTCCTGTGCCTACTATGACCAATTCGTCAACCTCGGATTTCGTCGTTCCGGGACATTCCTCTATAAAGGAGACATGCTCCGAGGGTGTTGCAGAATGTATACCATCCGAACCACCCTCGGTTTGATGTCCCTCTCCAAGGACCACCGCCAAACGGTTAATCGCTTTAAACGGGCAATTGCTGGTGTTCCTGCAGATAGTGGTCACATCCGTACATCCGAGACGAAATCTTCATCCAAAACCCAGAAAAACGTCAAATCAACCTCGGCCCCGTTTTCCTTATGGTCTCTAATCGAAGCAGAACATGCCTCATCCCGGTTTCATACCCGTTTCGAGAGTACAGAATTCTCCGAGGAGAAATTTGCGCTTTACAAAAAGTACCAGGTGGCCGTGCATAACGATGCACCCGAAAAGGTGACGCAAATGCAATTTTTCCGCTTTCTCTGTGAAAGTCCCTTCCGAGATGAGGAGATTGAAGGCACGGATGCAGAGTGGGACGCATTGAATGCGTGGGTGCTGCAAGCGGCCGCGGGATCCGGAGATGGAGCTGCACAATGCGCCACAAGCGATTCTAAAAGCGGGATTTCAAGGCACACCCGCCGCTTGGGTCCTGTACATGAATGCTACTACCTAGACGGAGCTCTCATCGCCATATCCGTGTTGGACTTTCTTCCGTCGGGCGTTTCGTCCGTGTACTTCATATGGGACCCTGATTATGCACATCTTTCGCTCGGTACACTCCTGGCGCTCCGTGAAATCCAGATGTGTCACGTGCTCGGGCTTGGTTTCTACTACCTTGGGTACTACATTGGGGACTGTGCCAAAATGAGGTACAAGGGCAAGTATGGCGGAGAGCTTTTGGATGTGTGCGCCGAAAGATACTATTCTTTGGATGCGGTGCAGCGCACGCAACAATCGCGACAAACGCATGCCCTGGATGCATCTGCGCTGCCACTGTCACATCTACAGCTATACGACCGTTTCTGGCTGTTTGACGCTGGTAGCCCTGGAGCGGAGCGAGAGCTTTCACTACTTGGAAAGCCCAATGAGGTGGCGGGTCATGCAGGAGACGATACTCTGGCTGCAGTATACGGGGCTGTGGAGACTTACGAGGTAGCTGATGCAGCCAAAAGCGCAATACTCGCAGATTATGACGTTGGAGAGTTGCAGCTTCCGTCGGTGCTTCCCGGATGTATGCCGATGCTGCAGGTGTTGAAGTGGTTGCAAGACCCAGAGAGCGCGCATATGCAGGTCACCATCTACATCGCCGCCAACGGGCAGCTCCTCTCGCGTACATTCGCCCAATTATCCCGAAAGTTGCGTGCAGTGGTGGTGGACTTTGTGCGTTTGTTCGGCGTCACATGTGCGCAAAATACCGTCATCGTCGTCTAGTCCACGCAGGATATGTTAGTACTGCAGGTAGTACCATGTCTCCATCCTAAAGAATCCTACTTTGAATTTATAAAATAAGAAATAAGTTCTGAATTAGGTAATATTGACTCATGCGCAATGTATGTGAAATGTGTATTACTTGTATATTGCTAGTGTGATGCTTAGCCGTGATGCTAAGTGTGTTGTGCGCACGTGACTTACCGCACATGCTTTTTCGCACGTGCCTTTCTTGATGAGCCCCAATGGGGTTACCCGGCCCCCACCGACTATATAAGCCCGCGCAGTTCCCGCCCTCACTGACTTTTTTTCTTCTTCGTCGACGTACTTCATAGGATCATTTCTATAGGTCACGTTCCACTTTGACTCTTAATTAAAGAGCCACTGTTTCCAACTTGGTTGATGAGCTAGATACCCTTGCGCCCTCAAAGTGAGATACAATTTAGCTTGGCTATGATCCTTTGCGGTCTAGTCATCTACATTTTGTTTGCCTTTTGTTATGCTCAGTCCTCGTGGCTGCAGTTTAAAAGGAGCGATGATCTTGACCCCCTTACTCATGCTTTTTCGGAAGACTTGTTCGGGGGTGGGCACAAGTGGCAGTCTGACAAGTTACTGGACAACATCCCCTGGTGTTGGCCAATGACTAGAATCTCCTTGTTCGTCGACCATGTAACAGTAAAGCGTTTAGACCTGAACATTGTTTTTGTTACTTAAACCTAACCATTGATTTTGGTGGCGCTTTTATTGTGAACGTTGAGCTGTGCTCCTACCGTTTTCAAGCTGTTGTTTCAGATTTGAAACGGTGGGGGCAATTTGCTTGGCTCGTCGGGGTCGTGCGAAGCTCATATTACGCGGTGGCTGCAATCCCGTTTTCTTATATAAACCCCCCGCCCTTTTCCCTCTTCTTCCACGTTTCTTATTACTACTTCTCTTTCTTTCTGTACCATTCACTTTTTTTTTTCTTTTTTTGCCTTCTCTCTTTTCCAGTGAATCATAAACTTTTAACTGCTTCTCTTGCCCTACATTTGTTGCCCTATAATATTGTTGCTATCAATACTACTGAATGATTCCTGAACTAGCCGTCCAGAACCTATGGCTTGGGTTCTGAATCAAGGAGCTTTTGTTTTGATGAGGATGGGTGTATTTTAGGTGCAAGGTCGGTCCAATTTTTGGCTGGCCCAATTATTGGCTTATGCCAGTGATGTGTTCTCTATCCCATTCATCAATTGCTCTTCAGGGGGGTTTCCAAATCAGGCTAGAGTTTGAAGAAGAACTGCGTGCTATTTCTATGATCAATATTGGAATGCTACAAATAATAGGTCAAAAAACTGAAGTGCTCCTGAATGATAAATTCTGGAAACAGCTTGATTAGAAAAAATCAATTTCGAAAAATCTCTGGAATATCTTACAGAAAGGGATAATGACCAGCTCGAAAATATATTTTGGCAAATCTCAATAATCTTTCTTGACTATTTTGACAGATATTCTACTACATGGCAAGCAATCGGACTTATTATTTGAGAAACTGAACCTATATGAATTCTAAGCAACAGGAATTCCCACTTTTTCAGACCTCAAATCTTCTTACTACCAAACCTGTCGAACATCTCAGGGGAAAATTTGTGTTCTTATCCAGAAGGCTGAAAACACAAATGAACAAAAGGTTAAACGGATAAAATTACAGAATGATGTTAACCACATCGGCAATGCTCTTGATGTTGATGCGAATCCACTCTACCAGACGCTAGTTGCTCGTGTGTCCGCGCTGCCAGATCTCATGCAAAAGATACCGAATGTGACGTGTCCAAGGCTTCTCGTGGGCTATATGGAGATTTGACTGGCCACGGTGGATGGTTAAGAGTGGAGAAGGATTTGACTGAAGCCATGAAGAGTCCCCAAGAACGATTTTGGAAAGAAGCATTCAATTCGTCACTGGATTTCATGTCACATAGTGTATACATTGGATACACAACAAAATAGCACTCCAGCAATAGCACATGTGGCCTGGCAAACCAGCATAGGAAAAGGAACTAAAGGAAAAGTCCTAGGGTGATTTTTGACTAGTTTTCAGGATCCGTCTCCTGAATCTCAGGCCTTAGAACTGAAGTTTTCGTCATGGCCCCAGCCAAAGGCCACCTCCCCATGATCACACAAATACCATGCTTGAAATGATTTCTATGATACTTTATCTACTATTATTTGATACCCTATTGTGTTCCATGCTCAAATATCTTCCAAAAAGCTGATCAAGTGTCTATAATTCCTGAAATCTGGCGAGCTTTCGCAAATGATTATGAGAAGATCTGTGGGAAACATGCTTTCTGGAATGGTTAACCGGTATTGCGTATTCTTTTCATCTCTGAAACAAATATACCAAAATAGAATACTTTTCCTGATCAAACTTCTCGCTGAAAGATGACCTTTCCGAAATCGAGCTTTCAGGAACCATGCGCAAAAAAGCGTACCCTGCCAAGAAGTATTCAGAGTTAGCTTTAAGTGAAGAGAAAAGCCATCAGATTTACAATTTGATAGGTGGAAGACCCCAACATATAGGTCACGTTGCAAGGCACAGGGATAGATAAAGGCATGCCATGGGATCAGCATACCATGGGATTATGGACCAAGAGAAGACATGGTTTCTCTGTTAGCTTTTGTCTTGATCTGGTCCTCAGTTCTGTTCCAGGGTGACGGTAGATCTGGAATTCATTAATGGTTGTGCCCCTATGCTCTATGATCTGCTCTATGTCTGTCACTATTAAGGTGTGGAGTTCACACTCACTATTTACTATGGTACTAATGACTACTACTGATTACTACTGATTACTACAGTAGATTTCCTGCATCCACGTGGTCATGATGACGAAAGACTCACTAGGCTTGGAGATAGCGGGGTTTGTTTTTAGCTCGTGTTGAATATCCACAGCTTTAAATGGCTTGGTAGTTTCAACGACTGCAGGCTTGGGTTCAGCCTTTGGTTTCTTTTGGTTAGACTCAAGAGACAAGTCCTTCACTCCCTCGAAAGCTACTTCCTGGACCTTCATGACTTTGTCATCTGGGCTAGGCAGTGAGAAATTAGACTGCCAGTTATTACTATAAGTTTTACTGACTACTGACTACTGACTACTGACTACTGACTACTGATGACTGACTACTAACTATATGATGATCAGATCATCATCAAATCAATATGAACGGCATGTGAGCAGAACGACTTCCCTTGAAAGAAAATGACTTTGTCTCAAAGGAAAACCCAGGATCAACGAAAGAATATGACTTTCCTTTCAACCAAAAAAAAAACAGGATCAACGTTGTCTTCGTCTTCGTCTTTGAACAAAGTCTCAGCTAAGGAAAACAATTTCATGACAATCAATTAATTATCCTTGGCCTTGGATGCCTGTGTGGTTGCTATCAGTATAAAGATGCAGGGAAATTTCTTCTTTCGTTTCCCAAGTTGTCGGACAAATATCAGATCAGACTGAGAAGAGTACTACTGTATAGGATACATGTTAGACAAGCAAAGGGGAGTCTAGAAAAGGAGGAAGTCAGGGAAAGAATGATATACACATTACAGTGTCATTACAGTGTCATTACAGTGTCATTACAGGTTCATTACAGTGTCATTACAGGTTCATCACAGTGGTCGTTACAGTGGTCATCATGGTAGTGCGTGTATCAACTAGTACAGCTACTATGGCTGGTACAGGCGGTAGAACTAGTATGATAATTGAAGTAAATTTATACTTGGGCTAGAGAAAAGACCCGTGCATCCTGAATATGTCTATTATGATTTTTTCTTCATACTTGGGCGTTTTAATGGACGTTATAATTCCGCTCATTACGAGATCAGGGTGTTATGTGCAGTGCATACCAACTTACTCTGCATGTCATGCATACAATCTAGGAATACTACTGTTGAAACGGACTTTATACTGAGAAACTTTATTTGGGAAAGGGGTTTGCAGGAGGAATGTTCGCTAGCGGCTAAAAAAAAAAGAAAAAAGGGGGGAAAATTAGACTATTGTTTAAGCAATATTGATGACCTGCATATAGTCCCAAAAACAAGGCTTCTTATTGTCTAGAACGATAAAACGGTTATATGCAGTGACTGCAACCACTTTAAATCGAGTCCTCATTCCAATGTATTGGTCGACAAAGAAGATATTTCCCCAATCGGACATCTCCGAGGTATCCCCGAGGGATATCACCGTTTCTACCGTTATCTCCGAAATCCCACCTACTATGACCATTAGTTCAGACCACTAATAGAGTAATTGTCATACTTTATCGCACTTGGTGGTGCGGGCAAGGTGCGAGATTTGGCGTGAGAGAACTCTAGGGTGTGTTATATGCAGTACGAGCGACACCACCGAGCAAAACCTTCTAACGCATTTGTTTCAGTCAGGGCAACACATTCCGGGATGAAATTTTTTTTTTAAAGTTCATTCTCTGCACCTCATAACAGTCTCATACAAGCATTTATCAATAGTGACTGCATAGAAACACTCTACAACAATATTCAGAAGAAAGGCATTGGTGTGCATTGCATTAGCGTGCATATGGCGTGCGCCTTGAGTCGCCGACTTCGCGCCTTATATGCAGGCCGCGCGCATTGCTTTCGCGCACGTCAAACCACCGGGCCGCACGCGAGCTTACCACTATATCATGGCTCCGGTACTGGTTCTTTTCTACTTTTCCCCTGTGCCTGACCTTGTTCTATTCTAAGTGTAAGAGGATCATTACACCAGACCAAAGAGAAAAGGAGGCTGTGAAAAAAGCGACTGTGACTGTGACTGTGACAAAGTGGCAGCAAAAAACGTGACTGTGCTTATTAGAGATATCTCCAGTGCCTTGAAATCGACATTAGAGTGGTCTTAAAGAACACTAAAGTGATCTTGAGATTGAAATTACAGTGACCTTGACATTGATATCAAAAGGCCTTGACATCGATATTGTGTCAATAACGAAAATTTGAGGGTGTACCGTTGATTCGAGAGTCTATCTGAACTCCCATACCGGACCAAAGTTCTACGGATAAGTTCTTATTGAGATATTTCAGATTTCAGGTCCACAGTTTCTTAGATCCACATTAGATATCATATTGGAGATTCAAAGTGGACTTCCAAGCGTTTGAATCAGTGAAGCTGACTCTATATTGAGTATTGAACATTATAGTCCATCTGAGGTACCACAGAAAACTTGAAAACACTCCGAAATCACTCCAAATTCTCCTAAACACTCCAAATCACTCCAAATCACTCCAAATCACTCCAAATCACTCCAAAAGACTTCCAAAAGACTTATTGACATTGATCATCACTTCACCAGAGATTTTGTCATTATTATTGGATCCGTTGTGTTCTAGTGCATCTAATTCATTCACTAGTACGTCCCAGAATCTCAAATCAACCTTATAAATTCCCAGTGTTGCAGTGTTCCAGTGTCCATTTACTACTGATCTGTTTTAGTGATTCTTCTACTGATCCATTCTAGTGATTCTTCTACTGATCCATTCTAGTGATTCCCATCAGTAAAGTATATACTACTGGTGATACTACGAGTGATTCCTACTATCCTAGTATCTTCCTACTGCTGATCTAGTGATTCCTCTATAGATTCTTAGTGGTCTTATAGTGACTTCTAGACAGAGTGCTATATCCTAGTGTTTCTATTACTGTTCCTTTCCTAGTGATTCTTTCCTAGTGTTCTACTGATTCTTAGTGGCTCCTAATAGTGATATTCTGATAGTGACTCCTACTGGTGATTCCTACTAGTGATTCCTACTGGTGATTCCAACTAGTGATTCCTACTAGTGATTCCTGTTTACTAGTGACTCCAACTACTGATTTCTACAGTACATACTATTGGTGAACACTACCACTGAAGCCTTTTACGATTTCTCGTGTCTTCCTACTGATTCATACTACTGACTCTGACTCTATTGATCTACTGATCTACTACTGATCCTAACTCTATTGATCTACTGATTCATTTTAGGACTCTAGAATACAGTGGCTTGCCCTATACTATTCCCTGTGTTAGTGTTTTTTTGAGCTAAACTTCTTTTCGTGGATCTCCATACTACTGAACTCTGTTTCCATACTAGTGCTCATTCCAAGTTCTTCACCAGTGATTCCTACTGAATACTGACTGATTACTGATCCCAGTGATATCCTGATTACTGACTGACTACTGACTGATCCATTTTCAGTATTCTACTAGTGGTTGATTCCCAGTGATTCCTGTTGCTACTGACTCCTGTTGCTACTGACTCCTGTTACTACTGACTCCTGTTACTACTGACTCCCAGTGGCTTACTGTTTAGTACTGATCTACTATTGATTTGAACCACTGCTTCCGTTCACTACTGACTCCTGTTTACTGACCAGTGGTTTACTTCTAGTGATATCTTGCTTAGTACTGGTTCTACTACTAAACTAGTGACTCAATTCAGTATCTTTTTCACCAGTGCTTGATTCCAGTGACCTCCAATTTACTAGTGACTTTTACATCTGATTCCAGTGATCTCCTTCTACTAATCAACTACAGATTTCTTTGGTACCTTAACTAGTCGATTTTCTAGTGTCTTTATTGGTCATTCCTAATACTAATCCCACTGATTCTACAGTACTTTAATCCAGATGAAGTTCCGACGCAGCAGATGTACGGCAGTGACTGTACTGGTGTTGCTTCTTTTGGTTATGGCACTAAGTGTGCTTCACCTGCACGGGAAATATATGGAGCCGGGCCAGAGCATGTTTGATTTGGGCCTTGCTCTTTTTCGCCCGAAAAAAAACGCTTATAACTTCGATTTTTGGGCCGATGCTCTATATAAGCGGTACTTGGCACAGGCCGATGAGAAAGAGGTCCACTTTAGTCAATACGTTTTGGGCCTGAAAAATGTCCACGATATCCTGACGGAGAAAATTACTTATAAAATGATGAACCTGCATATAAGCGTCTTCGACCCCAGATTCACTCTTTCGGTTATCATGGCCGATCTTTCCCGTCAACTCACTTCCGGGGTTCCCGAATCTCAGCTTAGCTTGCTGGCTTTTCATTGGGCTGACTGGACCGATTTGAACGTTCACCAACAAGCCATGGTGTCACGTGAGCCGGTCACGTGCGAGACCCTCCGTCCCAAAGGCCTGCCCCAAACGGCCATCCAAAAAGATATTTTACATAACCCATATGCTTTTTGTTATGATGATACCCAATTGGGTCAGCCTGTTGAGGAAAAAGCCCGGAAACTGGCGGACTTTACCAGCTTGGACCGGTCCCAGGCGGACGGGGCCTTATCTGCAGGTTTCCATGTGTTCAAGTACCCCGGGCGGACCACCCAGGCGGTCAAGGTTGCTGCCAGTGCATCGTATCTCTATGACTTCATGCCTACGCCTGCAGGTATAGTGATTTTAGGGGCTTCGACCACCAAAAAAGGGCCGTTTTCGGTGTTTGTGCCGTGTAACGTGACCTTCCGCCAACGATTAGTGGCGAACCCTTTGGCCCAGGTGGCCGAAAAAAAGGGCACACTAAATCTCGAGGCGGAAGTTGCTAAATTTACTTCTCTCAGAGAAAAAAGAGGCAAAATGGGAGATGGAGCGGACGAAAAGGGCGAAAACGGCAGGGGAGAGAATGCAGACACCCAGACCTCCCATCTATTGGAGCTTATTCACGAAGATTTCGTGGACAATTCCGCCCAGATCGCAGACCAACTTGCTCAGGCTAAACTCACCAATTCTCTTCTGGCCAGTGAGGAAAAGTACTTGGAAGCACTACGCATGTCGCTCTCTACAAAAGACCCCAGCAAATATTTCCACGAGGCCAAGTTGGTACGGCGGGAAAAAAACTGGGTGTTGGGAGGACACTACGACTGGCGGTTTTTCAAAGGGTTAAGGTTCAATACGGATGTGCATGGGCCAATTCTTCATGGATTGATTCTGGCATGGCTTCGGTTTTCGCACGCCCAGAAAGTCCGGACCTGGTTAGCTCACGGCACGCTTTTAGGGTGGTTTTGGAATGGGGCTCTGTTTCCGTGGGATGCGGATATTGATGTACAGATGCCTATTCGGGATCTCCATTTTCTTGCCCGGAGATTTAACCAGAGTATAGTGGTGGACTATGGCGGGGCTCCTAACCAGGAACTTCGGATGGGTCGATATTTCCTTGATATAGGACCGTGGCTCCTGCACAGAGACCCTGGTACAGGGCAGAACTCTATTGATGCAAGGTTCATTGATATGGATCTGGGGTTATACATTGATATTACTGCCCTAGCGGTATCCAGTGTACCATCACCGCAGAGGTACGGGCTCATAACGGAGGAAGACGAGGATATCCCCAAAAAACCGGAGGAAGACGAGGAAAATTTAAGTCCAGAGCAACAGCAAGAAAAAGAGGCCAAGGAAGCCGAGGAGCAGGCTAAATTTGAGGCCCATACCTTTGAACAGAATTTTGGTGGCCATGTCTACAATTGCCGCAACAAGCACTTTTCGTCGCTCAGT
The DNA here is from genome assembly GCA_002370635.1 of Metschnikowia cerradonensis. Taxonomy (NCBI): domain Eukaryota; kingdom Fungi; phylum Ascomycota; class Pichiomycetes; order Serinales; family Metschnikowiaceae; genus Metschnikowia; species Metschnikowia cerradonensis. Next base: position 4,102 of record NKZD01002014.1, on the reverse strand, counting down.
GAAATTTCGCCACTTCGGGAAACTTATATGGAGGGAGTTCCTGCATATGTGCCCGGGAAATTCGTACAGATTCTCCAGACCGAATATGGCGATAAATCTATAGCACAGGAGCGGTTCAAAACCCATGTGTTTCTCCGTCGGTTCCGATTATGGGTCAATGCACGACTTCTCTCCAAGTACTCGCGAGAAAAAGTCACTTTAAATGTTCCAGGTGCAGGACAACCTGCAGGGGCTATAAATATGGGGGATTTTCTCGGGGAGCAAATTGGAGAAGCTCAAAAAGCGAAGGAGCCTGGAATGAACCTTAGTGATGAAGATTACCTCCAGATTTTGGCCACAGAGCCCGAGTTGCTCAAGGAGTATTTGGCTACAAGAGAGTATACAGGAGCGCATGAGATGGAGATGTACAGTGTGATGGGGCAGTCGTTTGTACAGGACTCGGAAAAGATGGCATATTTCGATAGGTTGAAAGTTCCAGAGAGGTCAATGCGGAGAGACGTTTCCGGTTTTTTACGGGCGAAAAATGGGTGGAATTTCGAGTTGGCCCAGACTAAGTTACAACAAGAATATGAGCAGCGGGGTTCTATGCAGGAGGGAATTTCTGATTCAAACTTCATACCCCCCAAAAATTCCGACTCCAAAAATTCCGGCTCTAATTCAGGGGCGGTTTCGTTTCTTATCTCTGATACAGATTCTGTGGCCATTACCATTCCTGTATCGGAGCAGCAGCGAGAGAAAGAGACGTTGGATATCGGTGGGGCTGAAGCAGCGTTCCAGAAACAATCTGAGGAAGATGCACGAGACCCTCTGATCACTCGTCCAGACCAGGAGTAACCCAAAGTGATCAAAAACTGTTTATTTACTATTAGACTGTATTAGGTATATGTAAGTGTATGGAAAAGGGAGAGAGAATATTATTCATTTGATTGAGACTGCATATAGTACAAGTGATTGGAATGGAACGTAGAAAAGAAGGTAACGGAACAATGATAGAATAAGAGAACTAGTTGAAAATCAATATGTTTAAAGGGAATCTTGACTAGGAAGAGGAGAGAATTTTCAGTTTCCCGATTTCATTTTCATCTCTCTTTCCATTGTTAATAGTAGTTTAAAAGGTTACGAGCCCTGCACTAAAGGATATATTGAACATAATCTTTTCCACACACACACACACTTCATGAAGAAATTCTTGATCCAAACTATATAATTGATTTCTTGTCAAGATTTGTGTCTCTAAGGATGAAGATGTCAGAATGTGTGGTTGTATTTTTCACGGAACGACTTGTGATGACTTATGATCTTGTGGAAGGCAAGCCATGTCCTGTGCCCCAGAAAAAAAGATTTTTTTTATAATTACATAACTGATGCAGTGTTTTTCAAAACTATTCAAACCAGAGTGATAAAATGGTTCAAACCAGCGTGACAAAATGGTTCAACACTAACTTTTATTAAAATTCAGTACTTTGAAATCTTAAATCTGGACGATTGCCTCTTATGGTGAGGATCTTAGAAAGGCAACTCGAAGAAGATGATAGAGTACACCTTAGAGGAGTTACCCTTAACTCTACAAGAGTACAAGAAAGAACCTGACTTCACCAAAGACACGCTTAGGAGAAGAGAAGACCAGGACCAAGAAATACCAAGAGAAGACCAGGACCAAGAAATACCAAGAGATCCCCGAGGACTCAGAATTGAAGATCCTCAAGATCGACAGGAAGAAGAAATGGAAATTGAAATTGAAAATGAAAATGAAGAACACAGAGAAGAACACAGAGAAGATACTTGAGGACAAGTATCACTCTAAGAGGAGGAGGATTAGACTCAGCCTCAAACCATACCATTCATGAGTATGAGATGGTATGAAGGTTAGTATTCAAGCCTCCTTAAATATTGGGCGCTAGGCTCCATGCAAGAGGACGCATGTGATATGTCCGCGCCAGGGAAAATTCCTGATAAGGACTTCTCCGAGCCAATTTGAAACAACGCGATGTTTCACTTGCCAAAATTGAAACATCCCAAACGCCGGATGTTTCAAGAAATCCCTCAAGGGTTACCCGAAGCAGCAAGGAAGTATATAAAACTAGCAGGTTCGCCTGATTTGATGAATCCGATGAATTTGAAGAATTCGATGAATTCGATGAATCTGATGAATCCGAAGAATCTGATGAATCCGATGAATTTGAGATTTACCGAATCTCGATACAGGACATCCGGACGAACAGACAGGCGTGTCAAAGATTTTAATCAACATCAACTGTATGCAAGAAGGCTACAGCGATGACACTATGCAAGAAGTATAATTCTATCCGGTAAGGATAAGAAAGCAAGCAGATTAAGAAAGCAGGCAAAACCAGATAGTAAGCACGTGAACGTGAGCGCAGTTGGCCGAAAAGTTGCCCCCCAAAAAAAAACTGGACGTTTAATGGCCAGTAGAGAAACCCCGGTTTTCATAGAACAAGGATTCCATTGCTTAAGACATTTTTATACGACTTTAAGAGATAAGCTATATTAAAATGCTCGATAAAACAATCATCACTTATACTAACTGAACAGGTGTGACTTCCTACTATTAGCAGTAGCCGTCAGAATATATTCAAATATCTTAGATAACCTTTTAGGCATCGTTCCTGGAAACGATCCACAACATTGACAAGCCGTTAGAAGCTTAAACCCTTTGCGAATACAGGTTAAGGCCCCATGTTATGTTCTTTAATACATCTATGCCTAACTTCTTATATTCGTTGATGGTTCGTCAAGAGGCGAATCGGAGTGACTTATATACCTTTGAGAGAAACGTGGAACCGAAAACCTCTCTACCAGAACATTGGAAGCCATCTTCGTACAATGATGGCCATTGCGCCCATTGCAAATTCCTTATCACGCCATCATTGTACGAAGTACAATGATTCGTACAATGATGGCCTGGCCATTGTAACAATTGGACTGAGAGGCTTCATAATACCTTCATAGACAGGGCCCTGCCTATGGTGGATCTAACACCCCAGGTCGCATAATGATTCTAACATTCTATATTTGGGACAAAAGTCTTGCAGTACCAATCAAGGGTGAAAAACGGACGGAATTGAACTGGGTTTCCTTGTTATCCTGTATACAACAACTTGTCCAGTCCATTTGGTTTGAAACATTTTGTTGCGCTGGTTTGAAATATTTTGTTGCGTTGGTTTGAAACATTTTGTTGCGTTGGTTTGAATAATTTTGAAAAACACTGTATAAAGACAAATGTTTCTAATGCTTCACTTGTGGGAACAATCTTCTGAAAAATCTTCAAAAAATCTTCTGAAAAATCTTCTGAAAAATCTTCAAAAAATCTTCAAAAAATCTTCAAAAAATCTTCAAAAAATCTTCAAAAAATCTTCTGAAAAGTTATTAGAGGTGTTTTATCAGACACTTTCAAATAATTGAAATTATACTAGCCACTGGATGTTTCAACTTATGTTTTAATATATATTATTATACAGGAATATGTAAGTTGTACCTTTCAAGACCAAAGTTCTAAGACGGGGCCGCAGCACGGCTGATAGTTATTTACTCGTCTTGTTGAAAAACGGTAACAAGGTGAACGCGCTGAGTATCCCCAATGGCTTGCAGGGATAGCGCGGTAACAAGCACCTGTTCTTTACAGTGTTTTTCAAAACTATTCAAACCAGTGCGACAAAATGATTCAAACTAGCGCGACAAAATGATTCAAACTAGCGCGACAAAATGTTTCGTACCCCTTCGCACAATCTTTCAAACCATATGGACAAGTTGTTGTATACAGGATAATAAGGAAACCAGTTCAGTTCCGTCCGTTTTTCACCCTTGATTGGTATTGCAAGACTCCCAAATGTAGTATATATGAGGCAATCCTCCAGATTTAGGATTTCAGAATATTGAATTCTAATAAAAGTTGGTGTGAAACATTAGGCCATTTGGTTTGAAACATTTTGTCTTCTTGGTTTGAACCATTTTGGCGCGCTGGTTTGAATAGTTTTGAAAAACACTGTAAGCAGCTGTTCTTCATAAGCACCTGTTCTTCATAAGCACCTGTTCTTCATAAGCAGCTGTTCTTCATAAGCACCTGTTCTTCATAAGCACCTGT
>NKZD01002013.1:0-28092 GCA_002370635.1 Metschnikowia cerradonensis | reverse complement strand
GCTATCCGTGGCATCTGTTTTTAACATGTGAATAGGTGCCCACGATCAAAGTACTTCAGGTGAAATACACTAAATTGTATGGGCTGAGTTTCGTTCGAAAAGGCATATTGGTGTGTCCTCTGATTTTCATATAGATTGAATTTTTAAAGAGTAAAATAATCCTCTTTTTATTATCTTTTTCACGGCGATATTGATGAAATGCTTGAAATATTCATGACTATAGAAGCTCATGACTGTATGATGGTGGTAGGAGCAAATGCAGCCAATGGAGGAATAGATTGGAGATTGGCGTAATCCATACCCAATTCCTCTTTGGTATCGTATACTGGTGGAATCAAGTGTAGAGATCTTCCTGGATTCTGATAATTGGAGACTCTTTCTGTATGCAACTCTTGAGTTAGGAATCTCTAGTTGCCAGTGGATCGCTAAATTGACTCCTCTCTGTAGCAAGTCGAAAATGTAACACATCTCATGCAGATAGTAAAGGACTTCTCATTAGATAACCATTAGGATCTCTTAACTGAAGTAGGGCTCATTTTCTAGAAACGGGAGGCGAAGACTTGCCAGTCACGTGATGGTTAACAAATGGTTCAGTCTTGAAATAACCTAATAGCAGATGCTGGGATAAATGTGGATTTGCCGAGTTCTGCTTGTAATCAATGAAATCTGGATATTCCTAGAAAGGTAACCAAAATTAGAAGGTAGTCCCGATTTCCCAAAAGCTTATCCTGGCTCCTAAACGATCTTCTTTATCCTGATGAAAAACTGAGAGGAAGCCCATAATGATAAAAAAACAATCCATTTCATGATGATATATCAAGAAAATCAGGCTGCTGAATACCATCTCAATTTCCAAACTAGGTAGTCCCTCTGATTGTTAAATGGTAGCCACACTAAAAGGTCCCAGACTTCTCAAATATATCCTGAATGATTCAACAAGAATCCGGATTGCAGAAGGTAGTCCTTCCGAGATACTCCAGATTTCTTCAGATCTATATTATTCTTGTTTCCCGGTAAGTAAACAACCCAAGGAGTCAATTCAGCTGCTAAAAGGTTTGCGAATCGTAATCAATGAGAGGGTGTTTCTCTCAATTTTCATAAAAAAAGCGTTACTGGTGGTTCTATGAGTATCCACAAGTGTTATCGAAACACCAATGAAACACCACTCAAAAATCACTGAAACGCCAAAACTTAAGCAAAACTCCTGGAGAATCTAACTGACCAATGCAAATTTCCTGAAAAGGAATGACCACTGCTAATATACATTGCCTATCTTCTTGCCAAACCAATCAGATCCCCACGGCAGTAATCCTAAAGAATACCCATTCCTAAATAGTCATCCCTGTTCTAAAGTGGTAGGAAATTCCCAAAGAGGAGATTCAATTCCCAAAATGACTTAGATTCCCAAAGGTAGTTCGATCTCTTGATCTCGAAAGGAGATCAGATCCCAAAGAGGTAAGCAGAATTCCTAAAGGGGATACCCGAAGGCACTCACTTCCCAAAAAAGTAATAACTTTTCAAGTCATTCCAGTTTCCGTGAAAACAAAGGCTTCTAATTAGTGTAGAAAAAAAGGGAGGGGTTTCTGGGAGTGGCGGATCTGGCTGCAATTTATATTCGCACCCCCTCGCCGCACGTTTCACATTTTGCGGCCACAAAACCATTTCTCCCTGCAGCCACAAAACCGCTCCTCCCTGCAGTATATAAAGAGGCCATCCCCTCCTTTTTTTTCTTGCAGCATATTTATACTTTTTTCTTCCTCTTCCCATGGGCTAGGTCTACTATTTTGGCAAGGTGTACTGCCAGAAAATACTGCCATAAAATGGAAAGGCAGTGACAAGAAAAATTCCTATTTATTTACTTGAGTCAATTTGTCATTTCAGACAATTTATCCACTTGAGTCAATATACCGTTCAAGGCTATCTATCCTATTTATTCTATCTATTTGATTATTTATTTGTGACCATACGCCCTATTTGAGATTTCCCTTTTGAGGCTGGTCATTTATTTGAGACTGTTCATATTATTCAACCTATTCAACCTATTCATCCAGTTTATCCCGCTAGCCATTCAGCCAATGAACCTTTTAGCATATTGATCATTGTCAATTTAAGCTTCTAACAATTTGAACAATGAACCATTGAACCATTGAAAAATTATCAAATTATCAAATTATCAAATTATCAAATTATCAAATTATCAAATTATCAAATTATCAAATTATCAAATTATCAAATTATCAAATTATCAAATTATCAAATTATCAAATTATCAAATTATCAAATTATCAAATTATCAAATTATCAAATTATCAAATTATCAAATTATCAAATTATCAAATTATCAAATTATCAAATTATCAAATTATCAAATTATCAAATTATCAAATTATCAAATTAACCATTGACAATTGAACCATTAACAATTTAACAATTTATCCATTTCAGACTGATTATCCAATGATCCAATGATACACATATCCTTACTACCCCAAATATTTAACGATTCCAATTTTAAAGCATTACAAATTTATTCATTTACCCGTGTGAAACGATTATCCAATTGTCCTAATTATCATCTTTACTCTTTTGAGATCAATTATCCATTCCTTCTAATTATGCCAGTTATCCAGTTACACTAACACCCATTCAACCGTTCAACCACTGGCCATTCAAAACTAACTAACCAATAGTCCAATTACTCTATTCATATTTGAAACCTTATACCCAATTTGCCAAGATTCATTTATTTGAGACCATACATCCTATTTATCCGTTCCTGTTTATCCTACTTATCCATTTGAGACCATTTAGCCTGTTTTCATATTTTAATTACTTATAGCCCGAAAATAGTCTTTTACGACGAATTGATTGTTTTTAGTATTGTCTCTGATAATGTCTCGAGATCAAGACTATGCTTGGCTACACGATAGTGTCTATTGACTGTCTATTATAAAAGTTCAAGGGATTGCTTTATAAAAGCCATAAGTTCTGGGTCTGTAAGGTCCAGTAACTTTTGCAAAAACCTTTTCTTGGCTGAAATATACTGCATGATACTTTCAGAGGCCTTTCTGTTGGAATCCAAGATTTTAAGACTGGATTCAGCTGCATTCCGGAGCACTTGGATAGTCTTGGAGATGATTCGGGGGTCTACCTCCTCGGAATTCCCCGTTTGCTGCATAATATGTGGCACACTAACATAGGTGTCGTTATAAAGAACGCCAAAGGCCGTTTCGCCTGCAGGCACAACGGGAGACGAGAGTTCGTGATGTTCAAGTTGTGATATTATCTGCAGAACATCCTCCTCCAGATACTCCTCTTTCAAATCGGCAATTTCCTGGTTCCATTTTGGGTAGTACTCTAGACCGTCGATCACGAGCAGAGGGAGACGGCCAATGTCTAGAATTAGGTTGTTATTGGTAAGTGTCATGGAGATAGCGGGAATCACGTGAAGCCATTTCGCCATTCGAACATAATTTTGATTCTTACCGGTGATTTCGGCCACCAAAGCGTCCAAGCCATCGATGTGCCACGTGAACAGCGTGGTTTCTTCAGGAACAAAGCCGTAAGTGGTGAAGAAGTGGTTCACGCTTGGCCGAGGATCATAGGAAATGGTGATTTCGGTGTTGGCATCAACTTCTTGGGTGAGCCGCAAGATGATGTCTCCAGAAGAAAGATCCACATCGAAAACAGCACTATTTGAAGCTGAATGATTGGCAAAATCGAGCATGGGAACGAGGGTCACGTTGGTGAAGAAGTCTCCAGACTCTTTAGTATTGGAACCGTCTGGTTCGGTTTCTGCTACAGGGATCTCCAAAACACGTGACACCACAGCCTTGTGGAGTTGAAGAGCCTGGTCGTAAGGAAGCAACTGGCGCAAGTGCAGGTCACTTTCCACAGCCCTTTCATAGTCATTTTTGATTGTTTCAAGTTGAGAAAGCAGGAGCTCAAGAAATTCATCACCCAGACATGATTCCGGGTCCAAAACAAGGGTTTCTGTGGAGCTGAGACATTCAAAGTATGGCTGGAATTGGGTGTCCAAGGTATGGCTCAAGCTCACAAATGCCCAGATATAGTTTCGGAGAATAATGGTTTCAGAGACGGTTTCAGAACATGCAAGGAACAGGTTGATGGTTTTGGCAACTTTGGGGTTCGATTGCTGCAAGCGAGTTTTAAGGGCCATACATGATGATAAGTCAAGGACAGCTGATGTGGGGGTTCGCAAAAGGATAGTGTCTTCGGCAAGAGGCATGTGACTGACAATTCCATAGCCCCCTAGGCCACTTTTCTGGACACTGACGTCATCATGAAGGCTTATACCTTGAAGAGATGCCCACCGGAGGAACGATTGCATGGCAACCAATGGAAGCCATGTAAGGGAGAAGTGGAAGAGGTATGCACCTCCGTACACCACCAGGAAATAAAAGAAGTTCGGAGTCAAGGGTCTGAATCAAAATGGTCAACAATGGATTCAAGGGTCTAGGTTGCTACTGAAATGAAGGTTTCCGAAACAAGAGAATACAGTGGGATCAAGGGAAGAGAACAGTGATACAATAACGTGCAGGAGATTCCCAATTTCGGGTGGTTATGGTGATATTTGGAGTCCCCCGCATCATTATGGTCTAATGTATCTGCTATAGATTCTCTACGTGGTATGGTATGTTCGATGGATATTCCACAGTGGTTCTATGGATATTTGATGGTTTTATGAACCAAGGTGGTGTATGGAGGGTGGTCGGGGGGATGTCGCGAAGATTTTCGCACTTGTGACCACTTCAATACGCATCCAAAAGTCATCGAAACTCATACTCATACTACACACAATGTCTTGGGACGACGAGGATTTTGATGTGCCAACCACCAGCGCGGCCGTGACGTCATGGGAGGCCGAGGCCGACGACGAGCCATTGATGGACTCCTGGGACGTGGACGAAGACGAGCTCGCGCAGAAGAAGAAGGAGGAAGAGGCCAAGAAACGGGCCGAGTTGAAAAAGAAACAGGAAGCAGCCAAGGCTAAGAAGAACGCCAAGAACGGTCCACAGGCACTTCTTGAAATCGATACTGTGGATGAACACACTCGTCGGGAGTTATTGAGGAAAGCCGAGTTGCTGGCGGACTTGAACAACGCCGCAGACTTGTTTGGCGGATTGGGAGTTGCTGGCGACAGCTTGGAGGACCAGTTAATAGCACACCCCCGGGAAAGAGCCGGAGCTGGAGCTGCAGTAACTGTTCAAAAGAGCATTCCCAAGGATTACCCCTTGGAGAACCACCCTCTTTTCCAGCCCAGCAACAAGCAGGAGTTTGAGAAGTTACGCAAGACGTTGGGCCCACTTTTGGCACTGTTGGCCGAAGACTCGTTGTTGAACTACTCGTCCAGTTTGGCCGTGGACTTGGTCCGGGATGTCGTGCAACCATTGAGCGTGGAGAACATCCGCAAGGTTGTTTCGACATTGAATGTTTTGCAGAGGGAGAAGGAGAGAGCAGAGAGAAGTGCACGGTTGCAGAAATCGGGCGGTACTGCTACTGGAGGTGCCGGCAAGAAGAAGGCCAAGCCTGCAGTTAAGACCAATGTGGACAACCCTGGGTTCAAGAAGAATGTGTACGATGACTTTGACGATTTTGGAGATGACGACTTTATGTGAACAGGTTGATTTTCTAATGTTGCGTTTCAAGTTCAAAGTCGACGAAGTGAAGAAATGGAATCACCAGGATATCCCTGCTATGTGCAGTACAGAAGTTCGAAATCGATTTCATCTTTTATTTCATCTTCTGTTTCATCTTGGACTGTGTGCAGTCAGAGCTCAATATACGGGGCTGAAACTGTTGGCTGGGTATGCAGGTATCCGGTGATTAATGGGTTGGTCGCTTTCGCTTAAATAATGCCATGCTATGAGTCAGCTATATGTATTCAATAGAACATGGTGATGTACTGATGTAGGCACTATTTGGTGTACGGATGAAGTATATTATTTGGTGTACTGTTTTACTGGTGTACGGGTGCATAGAACCTTGGTGTACTGGTGTTTTGACTAAATGATCGCGTGCTACTACACCTTCAAAAGGCACCCGATGAGCTCCCTAAAACATGCCTTGGAGCGAGTGTTGAGGGTCGTGCAGATGCATGGAGCACAAAATCGAGTTCCTGCACAGAAGAGCTACCTCCCGGTGGCGTCGGAGGCCCGGCTCCGACCGAAAACTTGCCAAATCCGGCGATCCAAACTCCCCGATTGGGAGTACGCCCGAATAATGCCAAAATTGGGCAATGTACAACGAAAGAAGTTCCAGGACTTTCTTGAGCCTTTGGGAATTCCCCAATTGAAGATATACGACGACAATGTCGCAAAATACGACATTGGCCGGGCACAACAGAATCTCCGTCAAAAGCGCAGCGCCAAACCCACCGACATCTTCATCGATTACCTCAATGAGAAGGCCATGTTCAATAAGATGCTCACGTGGCTCGTGGATTTGACGCCTGTGCACTTGAAAGACGGAAATGTCGTGCAAAATGTCGCGGCGCTCCAAAATGTCTTACAGGAAGAAAACGACCAATTTATGGCGACAAAATACGTGAATACGCCCCGGTACCATTTCCATGAGGTCCCGCCGATGCCCAATCCGCTCACTCCAGAGTCTTTTCAGGAGTACATTTACTTTTTAACCCACAGCCAGATTGTATACAGGAACTCGGTGTCGCTCAAGTCAGGCATAGTGCCCGACATTTTGTTGCACACACACCGGCTCGACAATGTCGCGTTTCAGAAATGTCGCTCAGTCGAGACATACAATTATCTCATCAAATACTTTGGTAACGACAAGTTCCAGGTGTCGTTTGCCAAGGAACTACTATTGGTGATGATCAAGGATGGTCACGTGCCCAATATCAACACCATCAACACGCTCATCAAGATCTGCAAGCGACATTCCCATCGGAGGGCAGTGACACTGACCTATTTTGCGGTAGTCCGGTATTTGCAGCTAGCTAAGAAGTTTGGGATCAAGTTGAACTTGACCACGTGGAATCGGGTGTACGACTGCATACAGAACGTACTTTTGAAGGAGCAATTTGTGAATAAAATCTCCGCCGAAAACTTGCCTATTCTGGCGAATTTAGCCTTGCAGATCCTAGAGGACTATTCCACCACTACGGATAGCTACCTTGAGGTGATACGTTTTGTGGAGCTGGATCTCCGGCGGAGCGAATGGCGGGCGGATTCCCGGGTGTGCAATAAAATCTTGCACCACCGGATACGACATTTGCGCGACATTGGCGAGTTGCGCGACATTTTCGACGACATGCTCCCGCAGCTTAAAACCGACATTGCTACGGTGAAAGCAATGGTTGATGCGGTGGAGGCGAACCCGTTTGTTGCAACTAAAGAGGCCTTGATTCTTGGGGTCTTTTTGCGGTTCCTGCACGGCGACATTCCTCCCGAGACATTTGGGAAGGTGGTTGCGACTATGTGCAGGATTACAACTAATTACGATGTCCATGGACTCAGTTTCATTGTCCGGGGTTTGATTCATGATGCATGCATTGCATATCAGTTACCGGAAGAATACCTTGAGTACGAAGATGAGGGGAAAGGCAAACACCGAGTCGGGGCCGAGAAATTGCCTAATTGGGAAACCAAAAAGGGTAATAAAGGCAAATACGGCTTAGCAATTCCACTCCACCTGGTTTCGGAGCTGTACCGAATCGTGAAACGACTTAGCAAAGATGGTCTAAATGATTTAGAAATCCGGGTGTTATATGGCAAACAAGAGCACGGGGCTCAAAACGCCATGCCACATGAGAAACTCAGCGAAGCGGAAGTGGTGACGTGGCAAGAATTAAAAGAACGGGCTCGATCAGAGGAGTTCTGGGGGGACCCCGAGGTTGCATTGGGTTTGACGCAAGCTGCATACGTGACGCCCGCTTCGGTGGTCAATGCATACAAACGCGCTAACCACGAAAGCATGGGCACTAGCCACAAGCGCAATTTTGTGGAGATGTTGCATAGTGGCCCGCATGAACACTTGATGCAAGAGATGCGGCAACGCAATATCATAGATGTCAATGTGTAAATAGATTAAATAGCATAGTAGTGTATATAGATATGGTACTGCACATAGTCATATAACCATATAACCATATAACTGTTAGATTCGCCATAGGCAGGGCCCTGTCTATGAAGGTATTATGAAGCCTCTCCGTCCGGTTGTTACAATGGCTACTGCAAACACCGTATCACGGCGTTTCCGGCCATCACGGCACTTCGTACATTGATGGCCCCTTTTGTTTACTCTGGGGCAATGTTTACCCATTGTTCTGGTGGAGAGTTTTTCGGTGCCACGTTTCTCTCTAAGTATATAGTGTTTTTCAAAATTATTCAAACCAGCATAAGAGCGGCCCATAACCTGTTCTGTTACGTCACTGAGAGCGTAACTCCTATCCTGCACGGGGGGATCCTCATCAAGGATCCATCCCTCGTATGGTTGGATCAGTATAAGAGTAAACGTTTGATTTGCTTGGTGAGAACCCTGTCTTTGACATAGTCCACCTTTTTGCGAATCGGTTTGGTTCCTTCAAGTAGAGAGTCATTGTTCACTGTCTTATTCGAACCAAGAAGACAAAATGTTTCGAACCAAAAAGACAGAATGGTTCAAACCAAATGGCGTAATTTTTCACACCAACTTTTATTAGAATTCAATATTCTGTAATCTTAAATCTGAAAGATTGCCTCTTATATACTTACATTTGGGACAAAAGTGTTGAACTTGCGAGACATCTGTACCTCATGATCACGTGCCTGCAGGCACGTGAGCAAAGTTCAGGTTCACGTGTCCTACGGGAACGTGAATAGAGGAGCATGCACGTGTTAGACTTAACACTTGATGCATGTGCAGATGAGCACTTTTCTAACACAAGGAGGAAATGGTTGCTAGGAGGAAATTACCGCAGGGAGGATTATTAAAGACAACCTGCATATATGGCTGCTATGCAGGCCAATATGGCTTGTCCTATAAGGAGGGGGAATCCGCATCATTAAGACAGTGCGGATAAGTAGATCTGCTACGGCGACCCCAGGTTGAGCTTATAGAAATCTAACAAACGTTATCACCCTTCCACAATTGCAGGCGCAAAGCAGTAAGCGCCAACAAAAAGTCTTGCAGTATCAATCAAGGGTGAAAAACGGAGGGGATTGAACTGAACTGGTTTCCTTATCATCCTGTATACAACAACTTGTCCGTTTGGTTTGAAACATTGTGAAGGGGAAAGACTGTGTGAAGGGGAAAGACTGTGCGAAGGCGTACGAAACATTTTGTCGCACTGGTTTGAATAGTTTTAAAAAACAATGTATAAACCACTCTGGTTCCTCTCTTTTCTTTTTTTGAGGAACCATCAACGAATACAAGTTTAGGTTAAAACACGTTATAAAGAACATAACAAGCAGTACTTTAATAAATTGTCTCATTGGCTGTACAGTAGGCCAGAGTGTAATGGGGTATTACTGGAGTTCACTGCATAGTAGACCGGGGTAAATTTAGTACTATACTAGAGTATACCAACTATGAAGCAAATCTGAAACAAGGCTGAAACGAATCTGAAACATGGCTGAAACATGGCTGAAACTAATCTGAAACGACTCTGAAACGAATCTGAAACATGGCTCAAACATAGTCTTGAGGACTTAGATCTCTTAATGTGCTGTATCACGTGACGCGCTTACATAATTACACTTATTCATGAACACCAACATAATTTACAAAATCCTGGAACAGATTAAAACTAGGCTGAAACAACTCTGAAACAGATCTGAAACATGGGCCTAGAAGGGCCTAGTGTTTTAAAATATATATGGTGTGAGTAATGGGTATCACGTGACCCACAATTTATACTCCGCCAAGCCATAAGTTAATCAAAACAAATTTAAGCAAAGAAACAACTAAATCAACTCTGAAACAAACCTGAAACATAGAACTATGGAACTTGAGTCAATAACTGAATACGGACAGTATAAAATGACGTGTTACGTGATGCACTACAAATTTCCGGAACAACTCTGAAACAAAGTTGGAACGACTATGTAGCTCTGAAACAACTGTGAAACAACTGTGAAATAACTGTGAAATAACTGTGAAACAACTCTAAAACAACTCTGAAACAACTCTGAAACAACTCTAAAACAACTCTAAAACAACTCTGAAACATGGAGGTATTGAGCTTGAGTCTCTCACTAATAAGGTATGAGCAGATGTGTCACGTGATATTTTAACAGAGAATACTGCAAATCTCAGATAATCCTGAAACGATCTTGAAACAAGTCCGAAACAAGTCTGAAACAAGTCTGAAACAATCGTGACACACCAGCCTAAGCTCCGAGTCACTTATCAGTATGGAAGTATAGAGGTGACTTATCACGTGACATATCAACAAACCTACAGTAATACTGCCGACTTGACATCTGAAACAATCTGAAACAATCTGAAACAATCTGAAATATGGACTAAGAGATCTTAGAATAAGGTACAGTATATAGCTGGTATATTACGTGATACACTACCATAAACAAACACTCCAAATCCCAAACTACTCCCAACCAAATTTGAAACAAATCTGAAACAGATCTGAAACAAACTTGAAACAAACTTGAAACAAACTTGAAACACAGCCTTGGAAGTCTAATCTCTCGAATACGGAAACTCTAAACTGCACATCACGTGACGTAGTAGTATACACTCCACGCTAGTCCCAACAATGAAACAACATGACTCAGCCCTGAAACAATCCAAAATCCCCTCTGCAGTATGTAGATCTCCACGTAGATGTCGATCTTGATCTTGATCCGCGGTGTACGGGTGTGCGCCCCATATCTATATCGTCAAACTCGCACCTCCAACTTCCTCCTCCCCATGCCGTTTGCCAATACCTTTTGGTCTGCAGATTACGTTTCCGGGATCGAGAGGCTCAGTACCCAACTGCAACTCTCGTTGGGCCAGCTCCATGAGCTTCGCTCAGTGGTTTTTTCTTACATGAAGTGCTTCCATGGCTCGGGAGAAGCGCTTGCCCAGATCTGGGCCCGGGGTTACCCGCACGATAGCAGTTTCCGGGTTTCACGTGGCCAACGAATGGCGGGGTCTAGAAGGGTAGTGTCACGTGGCTCTCCTCCCGTGACCCTGCTGCCTCTGGTGGCTCTGACTCTGGTGACGCTGCTGCCTCTGACGAGTCTGCTGGGGGCTGTGGTGGGTTGTTTGGGAGGTCTGGGTGTGGGCCTGGGCCCCGTTCTTTCCTATGACCTGCATGATGACGCTTGGGACCTTGATTTTGTGTTTCGCCTGTGTGTCAACAATGCCAATCTTCATCTGGGCCACTTCCAGCAATTAGCCTCGGCCATAGACGACGCGGTGTTGGCGCCTCTTACCGCATTCATCAAGACCCATGAGCCGCACGTGACCTCTGCCCTTTCTGATCTCCATCAGTCTTATTCAAAATACTCCTCTGCATATACCGCCCTTGATGCAGTCCGCCAGCAATATACCACGACTGCTAGACTCGGGGATTTCGGCCCTGGCCCAGGAACTGGTTCAAGTTCGGGGTCGGGTGGCTCTATGCAGGATCAGGAAGATATACAGGATTCCCATGCTTCCTCTCCCAATTCTCCATTGGAGTTCCCCCTTTCTGTTCCCGGAGTAATTGAATTCGCTAACCAAGCAGAACTTTCGGTTTTTCTTCAGAATATCATCTCATCAGTGCCTATAACCAAGCGCAAGATTCCCCTTCCGGGCTACTCCAACGATATCTTCTGTGCAGAACACCTCTGTGATCTGTTTATAAAGAAACGGCCCAAAGGATTCAACCCCACAAGATCAAATACTGAGAAATTGGGCCAGGCACTACTCGACTGGAAGCTTATAGTGGGCACAGGTTTTTTCGCCAAGAAATTCACCCTGGGAAATATGTGGTTTCAATGGTCGGATACAGCAGTGCAGCTCAGCCTTAACTCCGGGCAAAATTCGGAATCCAGCTCCCAGAAATCCAGTCCCAAGTCCGACACCCACGGCTTCAACTCCGAGGTCTCGAGCCCCAACTCCAAGAAAAGTGCATTTAACTCCGAAAAGGCCAAATCTCTCGATGATACCTTGAGCAATCTCTCGCTCTCCACTAGCAAAAGGTTCAGCGGCGTACTCAAAACCATGAGCACTTTCGGAAAGCCGCAGTACTCCGAGCAGGAATTACTCGATTTGGAACAACAATACAATGAGTGCTACGAGGCCTTTTCCACGCATCGCCACGACTTGGAGGCACAGATTCTCAACATTTCTCTGCATATGGAGCGGTTTGAGCGGGCCAAAATCAACCTAATCTACAATACCTTGGCCACACTCAATCACGTGCTCAGCACACATCTCCAAAACACTTCTCAAGCTGCTCGAGACAATGCGGCCCGTTTTCAGGAATTCAATACTCCTGAAGCTCATTTGGCCGAGCTCCAAAAGACCACTCATCATTTCAGCCTGGGAATCTACTTCCCCTCGCTCTTGGTGCCGGATCCAACCCCTGGAGCAAGACCTGCATCCACCAGCAACATCCAAAACATCAAGCTCAACTTCAATCTCTTTAAAGACGTGGCCGTGCAGCTTAAAAGTGACGACCCTGCACCCAGCCGACGGTCGATACCACTTTTTCTCTTTGAGGCAGTCAAACTCTTGGAAAAAAAGCCCCTGGAGCTCACAGCACATGAATGGATGCAGCCAATCAGCTTCGAGAAATATTGGGAAGCTAAAAACGAGCTCGTTGAGCTTATCCAGGACTTTGAGCTCGAGTCTGCAGTCAATGTGCAGAACGAAGCTGCCGTGGAGGCTCTGATTATCATGGCCTGCATCCAGCATCTTTCGAACCTAGATCTCCTGCTGCAAGTGAACTTTTTGAAGAACTGGTTGCTTGAAATTGGCGATTCCGTGATTCCATCCACGGTCTATGACTCGCTCATCAGCCTCTACAAGCTCAAAAGCGACACGAGTCCAAAAATGGCGGAAACAACCCGGATCTTGGGCACAATTCCACGGGGGAATTTGAGCTCCTTGGTATTTCTCCTCGATCACGTGTCCAATGTTTTTGAGCTTGAAAAGAGGAAGGAACAAGAAGAAAAGGATGAGTCACGTGAATCAGATATCCAGAAAGTAGCGGTGCAGTTGAATCTGATGGAAACATTAGGGGCCATTCCATTTGTTCACGTGATCATGCGACCCTCGGTGGTTAAGCACAAGAGCGGCTTTAAACCGCCTATTCAAGAGTACACGCAGTTGCTTTCCATTTTGTTGCAGCAAGACTGCAGGCAAACTTTGTTTCAGACCTTATTGGCCAATGAGGAGCACTATGACCAGAGGCAAGAGCAGCAGAAGCAAGCGTTAGAGCTCCAGAAGCGTAATTTGGCTCTTCAACGGGAGCAGCAGGCACGTGAACAACAGGCACGTGAAAAAGCAGACCCAGCTCCATTTCCTCATGTGGCATTGACTCCTGCAGAAAGTGGACAAAAAAGCGCTGAAAAAGCGACCGAAAAGGGTGAAAAAGGCCATAGGGCTCGGAGAAGTTCCGAGAACGACGGCCTTAAACCGGAAAACTTCGCCCTCCGCCCGTTCCGTACCGGTGCAACGCCTAGGGCTTCTCCTTCAGCATCCCCAGTCAACCGAGGAAGGTCTCGGTCCATCGAGGTGACAGCATTGCCCAAAACGGTAATAACTCCGTTAGATTTGGACCAGGAGTAACCTCTGTACAGACCTCCAGCGTCATTAACTGAAGAACTAGAGCCAACACAGTATTTATTTTAAGCAACCACAGTAAAAAGTTAATGAACCAATCATTGTAGTAATTGCTGGGTAGAGCTTTTCAGTTGTCTAACGCAGTACTATAAAGGACTAATATAGTACTATTATAGTAGACAGACTCAGAACCCCCTATAGCAATCATTCGAATGAAAGCAAACAAACATACTATTTAAAGTCGAGTGTTTGTCTCCATCGACCCATTTCGTTGTGTTTCTGTTAGTCCCCGATTTTTGACGTCCACTTTTGTTTAGTTCCATTCAGACTTATGCCTCCTGACTTCTGACTTCTGACTCCACTTATGCCTTATCTAGGTCTTTGTAAATCAAGTCCCTGCATCAGAGCTGAATCATTGCCTTGTGTATTTGAATCAAGAATGCACACTTTGCGTAATCAATGCAAACGATAATTGTTCATTTCGCAAAAGTCAGTGAATACCGTATCCATGGATCTGTGCTTTTTGTCGCCCGACTCTATCTAGAGTTGTCTCAGACTTTATTCCTTCTGTCTCAATTTTCTATTCCTTCCTGTCTCTCAGTATGGTAGCTTCTTTGAGCTCCTTATGCACATTCCAAAGGGTCTGTGGAGCTCTTAGAGTCTTACCCCAGTATAAATGAAGGATCAATTGACGATCCCCAACAAATAAGGAGCAATTGAAAATCTTCACTGATTATCAAACATCACATCTTGGTCTGGAAGGTGAAACGAATATGGGAGAAATAGGTCATTGTTGAAGATTCCTCCAATGCTAATCACGACAACAAGCATCTCCTTGGGTACAATCATCGTCCACTGAAGCCAGTCCGTTCATTTAATTGATTGTCAAAATAGTTGGAGAAGTATAGATTGGAGAAATGTCTGATCTCAAAATCTGATTATAGCCAGAACTAAGCTTTTTCAATGAACAAATGTGAAAAATAGTCCAACCCCCCAATAATAGTATATTAATCAAGAATTTCACAAAGTATCAATTCGTAAACCGCCTTTCCTTTTCGTAACTTCACCTGCTCCCACCTCCGGCCATGGTAGTTCCTGACAAATGTACGGGCATATTTCTCATTTTTGAAGTTGAGTCGCTGATTCTTGTACCACAGCCCCAACTGGTAGAGCTAATACTGTGGTAGTCGAGATCCCACAGACCACTGATGCCATCACTAGTACATACAGTAGATTATTACCACCAATACCACCATTGCTGGTGATGGCATGAATGTTGTTTTGATTGAAGTTTCTCTGCCCACTGTTACAGTCACTGCTTACTGGACTGTTTTAATCCTCTGATCGTCCGAGTTGTCTTCATCATTTCAAGGAACCAAGTAATGAAGTAATAAAGTAATGATTTGAAGTAATAAAGTAATGATCTGAAGTAATGATCTGAAGTAATGATCTAAAGTAATGATCTAAAGTAATGATCTGAAATAGTGATCTGAAGTAATGATCTAAAGTAATGATCTGAAGTAATGATCTGAAGTAATGATATGTAATGAAGTAATAATTGTTAGATTCTTGTAAGCAAGTAAATTACCTAATTGGAACTATAGTTGTTGATGATTCCTCAGAAAGAGAAATCGGCCACCATTAAATAGTCTGCCGGAAGGTAGCCAAAGGGGATGTAGTAGTATCGGATCCCAATTAACTGGGCACGTGAGTTAAATCCCTATATGGGTTGTATTCCACCCATCTTGGATCTAACAGTGATCTGAAGTAATGATATGAAGTAATGATCTGACGTAATGATCTGACGTAATGATATGAAGTAATGAAATTGATGAGAGAAGAAGTGAAAGAAGAAGTGGAGGGAGGAAAAAAGAAGGGGGTGACTCAGGGGGGGAGGATGCCCCTTTATATACATTTGCCTTCGCACCCCACCCTGTTTATTTGCAGCCACCGGCCATACAGGAACAGCGCGCACTGAGGAATATATAAGGAACCGCACCCCTCTCTCTCCCCCCTCAAAAATTAGGTAAAAAAATAGGGACAAAAAGTAAGGGTCACCAGAATTCCACTTTAAGTACTGCTCCCAGAAATAGAATCATGGAAAGCCAATGACCAAAGACTAAAGACCAATGACCAAAGAGCACCGATTAAAGATCAAGAGCCTTGAATACTCTGGATTGACTGAATTGACCGAATTGACTGAATTGACTGAATTGACGGAATAACTCTAATGTTAGTGTATACTAGTACTCATTGGCACATTGAGTCGATGTCATCAGTATGATCAGTCTTTCTTCAGGAGTTAGGATCCAGTCTTTATAAAAAAGAGATAGTACTAAAAAGAAGATATAGTGCTTGTATTGGGGAGACAGTCCTTGAATAGACAGAACTGGCATACAAGAGATCATGGTACGAGTTTTGCCACGTTTTCCATACTGCTGTGGAGGTGCAAAGACTTGTACCATCTATTGCCAATTGATGTAAGTTTATTTCTTACTCACGTCCTGACTTTCCTATATCCTACTCTATGCACTGTATTCAAGCTCTATTCAAGCTCTATTCAAGCTCTTTGGAGTACTGGTTCCAGGCCTATCCTTTATACACCTTGAGTCCTCCTAATTATTTGGCTGTGGTATATTCCACAGTAGTCCAGTGACTGTATAATATACTAGTAAGTGGATATTTTAGGTTTAGGGCCTCAAAACAAACTCGAATGAAAGACACTAGAGGTACTTGCCAATCGAATCCTTGGCTAAGAAAAGGTCTTGGGATCTTTTGAATAGGATGCAGGTACCGTAGGTGGTTCACCTTCTAGCAGTCCATAGTAGAGGTCCATAGCAGGTGTTCATAGTAGGAGTTCATATCAGAAGTCCATAGTTGGAGTCCAAAGTAGGAGTCCATAGTATGAATTAATTGTAGAATTTCATAGTAGGATTCCAAAGTAGAGTCCATAGTAGGAAACCATAGGAGGAGTCTGTAGTCTGGTGATATCCTAAACATTCACTCCACAAGGTACATGGATCTTTCCTTTAGAGAGTGGTATACTGAAATATCTGTACTCATTATGAAGATCCCCATCCACTCTTAAAAATCACACCAAGTGTCTTTGTAAAGACCATAGATAGTCAAAGATCTATCACTATGGTAACACACTAGTGGAAATAGTAGTATACCATACTAATGAAGCCATGATGTTGATGTTGATGTTGATGTTGATGTTGATGTTGATGTGGTCGAGTCTTTAGTATTGCCAATGTACACTAAAAGTGTTACTTGGACATGAATAGAAGAACCTGCCCTGGAGAAGCTAGGGTAACTGACTCAATAGATCCCGGTATAGTCTCCCAGAATGATCGAGATATGGTATTATCATATCATGCTTTGCATGTCCTGAATTAACGGTGGCATTCAGGTTAATAAACATGGTTGGCCATAAGACTTCTGAAATGGAAAATCATGTTAGAGCATTATGACTTAAGTATGACTTGTTTTTCACTGGGGTCGGACGCGCACGTGGCCCTTGGCCATGGTGATCTTTTGAAGTGCCACCAATTGCTTTGCTGAAAATGCAAACAATGCTCCTAAGGCCACAGTCCCCACTATCGCAACGACCTCAAAGCCACCATCGCTTTCTTCAATAAAATTCTCCAAGTTCATACCGTACAACGCCGCAATATAGAGCGTGACGCCCATGGATAAGAGCCCAATCAGGAACTTGAGCCCAAGAAGCATCAAATCGTTCCGGTTTGCATCTAGCACGAACCGGATCATCTCTTCCGATGTTTTGATCTGCGAAATGAGGTTTTCCGTGGTCTGGATGATCTCATAGGATGTCGCATAGTACGACTCCAAAAGCAACTCCACTTCCTGGTGATTGTGGGCTTTCCTGGGTGCACCTTTGACGGCCTCCGTCAAATAGAGCGAGTTGAGCTCGTCATCCTGGTCCAAGAGGTCGTGCAAAAGATCATTTATGAGCTTGGCCTTTTGGTGGAACTGTGCCAACTTTTTCAGCTGCACCAAAAGGTAGCGGAGTTTTTGTCTTTCGATGGATGTATCAAGACTGGCCAAAATATTCGTCACCACCGTGGTGTGCACATTGGCCTCCGTGGTCAAATTGGTGGTGACATCCACCAAGATGGCTTCCAAGGCCCGGAATTCGTACGGTAACCGCTTGGAATCTGCATGGCTCGAATCCAACCGACTTTGGAGCTCCTTGAGGAAAACCCCGTGGGCGTACGATTCACTGGAAGCTGTGTTCTGCAGATACTCGAAAACCACCAAGAAATCCGGTTTTATAATGGCCCGGATGTTAAGGAGATTGAGCAAGATACAGTCCTTACGTGTTACCAACAGAGGAACAAATTCCACGGGGAGTCCGACTGAATTGGCAGCACTAGACGTGTGGGACCGTACAAGCTTGCGTAGGTCACGTGCCGCGACATTAAACCGCTTCAAGAAATCAGTTTTTCGTATATTCATCCCATGGAGCACCATCTCACCTTTGGAGTTGTATGCTGTGCATTTGACCATATCGTTTTCGGTCTGGGCCTTGTTGGAACGGAACGTTTTGGCCATGAAGATGTCGTTGAAATCTGCCTGGGGGGACTTTAGGCTCCTGTGACCAGATTTCGCCCGGGAAAAGGGGGGAGGGGTATAAAAAGAACGGAGACATGACCTAAGCATGGGCTGTGCCCGCCGTAGTAGGCCGTGGCATGGTTTAGCTAGACAGGGCAACATGAGGAGATGAGACTATCAGTACTCACAGTACATGACATCAGTACATCATCAGATAAAACCTGCACGCACTCCCATCCTTTAAACCCGTACACCAATTTAGGATATAACCCGGTCTGAACAAAGGTTAGGCAATAATCATAGTTGACTTGCATTTTGGTTAATGGCTCAATACATATCTTTCCCTATTCAAGTTTGGATTTTGCCACTGCCATCGACTTCATTTCAGGAAGTGTTTGTGAAGATTTTGGAATATGCCCAAAATGCGTTATATGTAGATGTTAGCTTAACAACAAACCATTATTTTTAGATATCATCAAAGGATATTATGACTGTATTTTTAGGAGTATTTCTGTTTTATTTTAAGATGTTTCCTGCTTCATTTTGAGGTGTTTTTTGGCTGTATTTCTGACTGTATTTTATGGGTTTGCGGTGGTTGCAATTTCTGAATGAGGGTGCGCATTATTTTAGGGGCCGCGACCTGCTTTATATACCCCGGGAATGTCTTGCTTGTTTCAGATCTGCAGCATCCTATGTTTGCGTTTGTGTATGCATTTGCATTTGCCACCGAACTTGCAGCTCGTGGTATATAAGGAGGCAAATCCCAAGGTAGTTTTACAGCATCAATGTACCAGTGTGAATCAATCTACAATAACTTCCTCATTAATTGATATTATCTTTGGTACTTCAGGGTACTCATTGATTCATTGTTACTTATTGGTAATTCATCGGTATCGGAAACTATTGGCCAGTTTATGGACTTGTGGAATAACATGGTCCTATAAGATCAAAATATCGAATATAACATTTTACCTTCCAGTTCCAGCTTTTCCAAACAGAGTTACGGTTTATTGAATCATGAAACAATATTGTATACTGTGATGGATTGAAGCCCACACGAAGTGTTCGGCCAGTTAATGAGTTGACCTCAAACTAGAAATCGAACAAGGGTGGGTGTCATTAAGAAAACTCATTAAGAGGAGAGTCTAAATTACATACATATCTGAGTTGAAGAGGGAATTAAAGGGAATAAAAATTAGTACCCCCTGAATTGAGTTGTTGGTGATTAGTTTGAGCATTTGACAAAATCGGAACCTAAGCTATTCATACTTAAAGGTTTAGTCATTGACAAAGACTTTAGTCAAATACTTGAACGACTAAGCAATCATCATAAGAAACGTCTTTGCCATTTAGAGTCACGAGAAAAAAAAACAGAACTTTCAAACTTTTGACTGGCTGGAACTGTATCAGCCCTTTTCTGATACAGATTTCTGAAATCAATTTCGGAATATATGAGTTTATGGACATGTGTCTGTCAGCCTAACCAAGAAACAAATATGCCTCTATTCACTCATAGGTGAATCTAAGATGGGAAAAAGCATCTACAGGTAAATTCATTTTTGATGATTATTGAAAAAAAATGCATTAAAATATCTTCAAAAGCTAATTGTGCTTGTTGTAAATGTCCTCCGGCTTGCAAATGGCGTCTCTGACACAGTCGTGAGACCTGACCTTGTTGACAATATCATCCTTGGTCCAGTTGTCTTTATCGATCTTGGTCTTAAGACAGAACAAGCTCTTGTTGGCAGGGTACTCATCGTTACAGAAGATGGGCTTCATGCACTCCACAGGAATGTCCACGAGCTCGTTGTTCATGAGTTCGATACAAGGTGTTTTGTTGTTGTCCGTGAACTTCAAGAAAGGATTGTCATCTTCGGGAGTTTGAGCTGGTTGGTTTTGTTCAGGCTTGCTGTTTTGCTCAGGCTTGTTGTTTTGTTCAGGCTTGCTGTTTTGGGCAGTATCTCCTTTATAGTTAAAGTTGTCCTTGAAACGGTATTCGTCGCTGAAAGGGTTGTCCTGTTCTTCAGTTGGGTAAAGGAGTCCGCCAGCTGGAGCGGCGTCCTTCTTGGCGAGCTCAGCGATGTTGTCGGCTCTGTCGCCGGTAGGCAAGGCCAAGACGGCGGAGGCAATGAGGAACAAGGTGGCGAATTGCATGACTGAAGAGAAAAGATGGGATAAGATGGGAAGGTTAGATGATAATAATTATGAATGAGATGGGAGAAGTGTCTGTCTTTTATATTTCTCGAGTGGGAGGCTACGAGGATGCAACATTTGCAATCAGCCGCAGCTGCACTGCTCCACGTCCTGCAGATACGAAAAATGGCGCGTATGTGCAGACTGCTGCGGTTCTCCAGGCCACACGACCTCATACCATGGACTCGGAACTTACGATTACTAATCCGTAAGGACTATGAAGTCAAT
The DNA here is from genome assembly GCA_002370635.1 of Metschnikowia cerradonensis. Taxonomy (NCBI): domain Eukaryota; kingdom Fungi; phylum Ascomycota; class Pichiomycetes; order Serinales; family Metschnikowiaceae; genus Metschnikowia; species Metschnikowia cerradonensis. The sequence continues at coordinate 7,356 of NKZD01002013.1, read as the reverse complement.
GACTGGCTGATCGGAAATGGTTCAAAAGATGTCCCAAAACCGACTGTTTGAATGGTACTAATGCCGAGTGATTGAAAGGTGCTGAAGCATTGATGAATGGGACTGACTGTGGGACGGTGGGACTGATGGTGAAAGTCGTGAGCGAAGGATGAGAGTAAGCGAGAGGGGAAGAGCTCCTAACCATAGAATTAAGGTTCAGGGTTCTTAATCATGAATTCTGGAAATTCTGCTTCCCCTTTTTCATTCATTTCCTGTTAGTTTCCAATCCTTTTCCAATCCTTTCCTTTCCTGTCCGATTCAGTCCGATTCAGTCCGATTCAGTCCAATCATTCCCAATTCAGTCCATTCGTTTCCAACTCTGTCCAATCGTTTCCATTCGTTTCCTGTTCTTTTCCTTTGGGCTTAGTATTGGTGAGGTATGGAGGTTCGGGAACGTGCTCCTAACCACGTGGAGTGCACAATACAATGTCTATGGCCTATCTGGAGGACTGTCTCGACACGAAGCAATGTCTAAGCCTAGAGGATTGTCTAAACTTAGAGCAATGTCTCAGCCTGCACATTGTCTCAACCTAAACATTGTTTCGGTGTGGAGGACTACTGTTCTGACGCGCAATGACGAGCGCATTTCGGGTGCGCATGTCGACCCAATTTCTTGGACGTTATGCGTTTTCGCGACCGTTTGCGTTCGCATTGCTTTTTGCGTTCCCGTTGCTTTTTACGTTGTCATCCTGCGCACTAAGCATTCTCGAGTGTTTTGGCTTTTTCTCAGCCACTTCTCAGCCACTTCTCAGGCATTTCTCAGGCATTTCTAAGGCATTTCTCAGGCATTTCTCAGACATTGTTCTCAGCTACACTCAAGCTGCGCACATTGTTTTAAGCACCTAAGTTAAGCGAGCATAAAAGGAGAGTGAAAGAGATTGGAAGAAAATGGAAGAGCAGAAAAAAAAACACATTCCAGTCTCGCATCACGTACCTTCGTCTAGTTTAAGGTGCGGCGATGATCTAATAGTCTAAGAGTCTAATAGGATCTGATTCAATTACCTATGGGACTATGCCTTAGACTACCTTAGACAATTTAGACACTATAAGAGACTATGAGAGACTATAAGAGACTATTAGAGACCACAAGAGTCATTGGGACTCAAAATGGACTCAAAATGGACTCAATTGGATCCTTATTGTTCTTTTCCTTTGAGTAGTTGGTCACTTCTCCCAGTGTTCCATCGAATCAATGGCAGAAGGGTGCAACCGAGTGCGACCTTTGGCTGCAAAACTGGGTTAGAAATGGGGTTTGTTCATGATGCAATATCAAAGCAGTATAAAGTATACCTTATACTATTTACCTTCTACTTAGTGGCTTTCTTTTTAGTGGCCTCTATAAAGTGCACAGTCACTTTGTCCTACTTTATCTCAGTCCTGGAATACCATAGTCAGTCCTAACTATGACTAATACTAACTCTAGGGGAAGATGGAAGATGTCACATTTGAAGACCCCAGTGTTTGATCTGCTTCATCTGCTTCATACTTACCTCGTTGATTCTGCTTGGTTAGTTATTGTTTCGTGGCTGATACGACTGTTTTGAAGAGTTGGACTGTTTTGAAGACTTGGCCTGTTTTGAAGAGATTGACTATTTTGGAGCTTTGGTCTGCATAAAAGTGATCCTACCCACTCATCACTCTCCATCACCATACAACACTACGGCAGCTCTACCATGAATACTCTAGACCCGTGCACCAGACGATGTGCATCCGTGCACCATTCCCTCAAAGACCCGTGCACCATATATACCGTACGGCTACGCGTGCAGCAAGTCACTCCACCTACTCATTCAATGAACCGAGTCACCAGTGCCGAGCAGCTTCAGGTATTTGAAGAAGTCGGACGCGGGGCGTTTGGCGTGGTTTACAGGGGCATGGTCCGGGCTTCTATGCAGGAGGTGGCCATCAAGCAAATCGACTTGGAGCATGAAGCGGCAGATTTCCAGGAAGTCTACAAAGAAATCCAGATTCTTTCGGAATGTCAATCTCCCCAAATCACCAAGTACTTGGGCTGTTTTGTGCAGGACCACACTCTTTGGGTGATCATGGAGTTTGTTGATGGAGGCACAGTGTTCGAAGTGCTTAAGGCAGGGCCCATAACCACCGAGCAAACCGTGGCCACGCTTGTTTATGAGATTGTTTTGGCTCTAGAATATTTGCATGGGCAGAGGAAAATCCATCGAGATTTAAAACTGGCCAATATTTTGGTGAGTCTGGATGGAGCAGTCAAGTTGACTGATTTTGGAGTGTCGACCCAGCTCCAGAGCCATTTTTCCCGCCGAAATACCACTGTTGGAACGCCATATTGGATGGCCCCCGAGATAATCAATAATACGGCTCTGGGGCACGGGTTTGAGGCTGATATCTGGTCGTTGGGTTGCTGCATCTATGAGTTTTTCACTGGGGCTCCGCCTCTACAACACCAGTACTCCCCCATGCAGGCCTTACGGCGGATTCTGGCCGTGGAGACCACTGGAGAGTTTTTTGGCTTGATTTCTATGGCTTCTCTTGGTCTTTCGGCCCTGGCAGAGGACTTTCTCCGCCTATGTTTTGCTGTGGCGCCTAAAATGCGGCCTTCTCCGCTGCTTTTGTTGCAGCACCCATTCATGAAGCTCCGGGCGGTTGGTGATGCCCGGAAGAAGTGTTTGGAGGAACTTGTAGCTCAGAAACGGCTGTGGGACGCCAAAAATGGCTCTGGGCAGGCCAAAAAGTATTTCCCACCTACGGAAAATGCCCACGAAAGACTACATGATAGTGATACCATTCACTTCGACATCAGCACTATCCACGCAGAACCTACCAAATCCGGAAGCTTGAATTTAAGGCAGGATGGCGGATATAAGCTTGATCCTGCATACAAACCCACTTCCAGATCAATGTCCAAATCTCCCAGGCATGACTCTGGGCTTCAAGGACACGATTCCGGGAGAAGTTTCCAGCATTCAGTACGTCGGCAGACTCATCCGGAAGATTCCGGAGTCGTTGGAAAGAGAGGTCCATGGAGAACCGAATTCCGGCGCATACTTTCGAAAGTCGTGAGCAAAATCGAGCGCAAATCAGCGCTTTCCACAGGCCAACAACGGCAACTCGAGGCCTTGAATGAAGCCATGATGGAGGTATTCAGCTATGTGCCGGCCGGAGACGGACACAGCCCAAGCCGGATCTTGGCGTGTCAATATCTTCGGTACATGATTCGGGAGATCCGAGGAAGCGAGGTTCGGGGGTTCCAGAAGGCCATGCTACCCTCTGACCCACACGATGCCGCGGACGAAGTCCCCTCGGATTCCAGAGGAAATACGTATAAAGGGACAATGGAGTCTAGGGAAACGAAGGGCTTATGTGCAGGCGATGCCATCAAGGCGCCTTCAGCGTTGGACGATATCGAGCGGTCGCTTTTGGCCTCATGGCTTGATAGCATGGGCTCGTAATGGTAGTCGGAATTGAACAAGTCCAATTGTCTCATCTGTCAAGTCTGTCTACTGTCCTATGTCTAACTGACTAATTGACTCCCTTTCTTCTTGTCCAATATCCAGTCTGTCCAATATGCCTACTGTTAAATTGTCCATCGGTCTAACAGTCCAATTCGACTAACTGAGCATCTGGCCACTTGTGAACTTTCCAATTTGGTAAGACTGTGCAGTGTCTGACTGTCCATGTCTCAGTGTCCATGTCTAACTGTCCATGTCTAACTCTCCATGTCTAACTGCCCATGTCTGATTCTCCATGTCTAACTGCCCATGTCTAATTCTCCATGTCTAACTGCCTAGAGTTAAACACTCCATTGTCCAATGTCCAAACTGCTAATTATGAGCTTTCTAAAAGGTACGACTTGTGGCCCCTAGTTGCAGTTCCATACTAAGTTCTATGATATTACGTTTGAAATTCTAGTTAATTTGGTGATTTGGGAAGTGGGTGGATAAACATTAGACATGGCACGAGAGCATCTATTTATTTGGACCATGACTACTCAAAATGATATCTTCAATGGATATCAAGAAATACTTTTCGCTCAGATGTCAACATTTTATTCCATACTACTACGCCATAGTAGTAGATATCATTCCATTCATACAATGTCTTAGATCTATGATACTAGGCTAATATGTATGAAATATCAATTATTATGGTGGCGGTGGTTTTAGAGAGTTTTTTGTTTTTGTTCTTGTTTTAAAGTGGACCAGGGCTCATACCATATACGAGGACCAGGGTTCGTAATCCAAAAAAAAACAAAAAACAAAAAACAACTGGCTGACCAAAAAAAAATCATATGGGCTCGTTACGAGGAGTTTTTTATGGCTTATAGAATAGTATATTTACGTACTATATTATTAGCTGTTGATGTTCAAGGACATGAGGTAAGAGTAGGACAGGGCTCATAACCTCAAAATATTAAATGGACAGGGCTCATACTGCTAGATCCACCATGGGTTATGTTCTACCTATTCCAGTTTTTTTTTTTGAGCCTATGTTGTCCTAATCCTAGCAATGGCCATTCCATAATGCCATCCTCTATATCATCATTGTATGAGGTACCATCATTGTATTAGGTACCATCATTGTATGAGATGAACTCGAGGTTACCAGAATAGAACTGGAGAGTCTTACCGCTTGGTCATAGCAACAACGGCTGACTAGGCGACCCCGTGGTCAACTACTCAAGTAGTTTGATATCCTCTTCCACCCTCTGTGGACTGATTGGCAAAAGAATATAGTAAACAGGGGACCTGACGTAACCGGAATCTAACAAATATACAGTCAGATTCTTGCTGTTAACTCAAGTACTCTGTTTTAGATTCTTTCTGTTAACTCAAGTACTCTGTTTTAGATTCTTTCTGTTAACTCAAGTACTCTGTTTTAGATTCTTTCTGTTAACTCAAGTACTCTGTTTACTATGTTCATGTCAACACACGGAGTCAAGGTACTACGTAGTGTGTTGTTTACAGGTCAATGATGTGTTGAAAAACGGTAACAAGGTGAACGCGCTCCGTTTCCCCAATGGCTTGCAGGAATAGCACGGTGACAAGCACCTGTTCTTCATATGTACCTGAGGTTACTACAACCGCCTGGTGCCGTGAAGGTAGACCGCCCACATATATGAGGGAGTCTGCACCTTATCCATGTTTTAAGTATCTCAATGAAATATCATCTGTCTGGAGCATACTACGATGTCTCCAAAGACCAGACCCACCAATACTTCAATGGACACTGACTGACAACTCTACTTCTTCTTCTCCTGAAGTAAACACTCCTCAAGTGTTTACATACCTTGACGAGACTATGAGGAGAGTGGCCCTCAGCAATAGTCCACTGGACATCACACCGTGGTTAATCTATGGTACACCCCACCTGGCACCGCAACTATCGTTGCGGAAGATGCGTTAAATAATCTACATGATGTACTATGTGTAGGTGATAGACGAGTGGATTGTTGAGCGTTCGAATAAACCTTCGTATAATCAGGAATTGTTATGACGTTAACGTTGGCCTCCAATAACTCTCTCCAGTATGGTGCTTCAGTGTTGATTCCAAATCGCTTACATTCTTTCTAAACTGCATATTAGTGATCTATTCTCACAATTGATACCGTTTCAAACATGACCGGGATCCCAGATATATATAGTTCTCCTTAGAATGCATTCCTGCATTCAATCCGGAACCCATCCCTTTCCGGAACCCCAATCAGAACCATTCCGTTTGTCACGACTGTTTCTATTCTTGGAATCCCGTTTTGGGCCTTCAACCTCATTCGATTCCCAGGACCGAGCTCATTCCTTATACACAGGATGCAACCCTTGGGTTCATCAGCGTGCATCGGATGCAGCCTCCGGAACGTCATACAGTGGTATGCACACTGCCTGGTTTCATCTGCACACTTTATTCGCAAACACATGTGAACCTGGCCCATCTGCCCAACTCAGTGGTTTCACGCTGTACTGCATATAGCACCATTAATTATTCACCGTGTCCTGCCGACAATGATTGTCACGGCTCTCAAGTTCAACACTTCACTTTCATATATTACCTAAGTACAGTAGTGGAAGTATATAAACAAAATACTTGTTGCTATGTAACAACCGAAGAAATGTACCACAACGGCGCACTTTAAATATGTAGTAACTATGCATTGGTATTCTATCTAAATTACCGGTTATTCCCACAGGATTTGAAGAACCATGAATATGTAAAGCTATTAAATGCATCATAACTAATGCAGCTAATATAAATGGTAACAAGAAATGTAAAGGTGAAGTAGCAAATTTATCTCTACTAGATAAAAGAGCCCTTCCCAAGCCGTACGTGCAACTTTCACTGCATACGGCTTTCTATAAATCTATAAAATACTTTGAAATATATTTAGATTTAGTCATCCCCCGCAAAGAGGGGGGGATTATTATCCATTTATCTTATTTATCATTTTTTATACATATCATTTATTTTATATATTCAGATCATATATAAAGGTATAAAAATTTATAAATAAGTATATACGCGCTATGTGCACTATAAAGTATAAACTAAAGATTTTTTTATTTGTATATTTATTGTTATAATTAATCCACCGCGGCCAGCCACCAGCCAGCCACCAGCCAGCATCTTCTCTTACAACTATGTACAATGTTTTTCAAAACTATTCAAACCAGCGCGACAGAATGGTTCAAACCAGCGCGGCAAAACGAGTCAAACCACACTTGCAAAATTAAACAATCAAATACACATAACCGCTAAAAAGTTGATGTATACAGGATAACAAGGGAACCAGTTCAGTTCAGTTCAGTTCAGTTCAGTTCAGTTCAGTTCAGTTCAGTTTCGTCCGTTTTTCACCCTTTATTACAGTGCTTTTCAAAATTATTCAAGCCAGCATGACAAAATGTTTTAAACTAAGAAGACAGAATGGTTCAAACCAAATGTGCGTAATGTTTTACATCAACTTTCATTAGAATTCAATATTCTGAAATCTTAAATCTAAAGGATTGCCTCATATGGTACTAAATTTGGGACAGAAGTCTTGCAGTATCAATCAAGGGTGAAAAATGGACGGAACTGAACTGGTTTTTTAGTTATCCTGTATTCAATAACTTGTTAGGGGTGTACGAAACTTTTTGAATTATTGGTTTGAAACATTTTGTCTTCTTGGTTCGAAACATTTTGTCGCGCTGGTTTGAATGAAAACACTGTAAGCACATGAACATAGTAAACAGAGTACTTGATGTAAACCGGAGTATAACAACTATACTCTATACTCTATACTCTATACTCTATACTCTATACTCTATACTCTATACTCTATACTCTATACTCTATACTCTATACTCTATA
>NKZD01002012.1:0-22724 GCA_002370635.1 Metschnikowia cerradonensis | reverse complement strand
TCTTCAATACAAGATCATACAGTCCACTGGACTGTACTCCATGGCTATTGAAAGGATCACCTGATGTGCCCGAGTTTAGGGCACATGAGTTAAGTAATCTACATTCAAAACTATTCAAACCAGCGCGACAAAATGTTTCGAACCAAGAAGACAGAGTGGTTCAAACCAACTTTTAGTAGAATTCAATATTCTGAAATCTTAAATTTGGACGATTGCCTCTTATATACTACATTTGGGAGTCTTGCAGTACCAAGCAAGGGTGAAAAACGGACAGAACTGAACTGGTTTCCTTGTTATCCTGTATACAACAACTTGTCCATATGGTTTGAAAGATTGTGCGAAGGGGTACGAAACATTTTGTCGCGCTGGTTTGAATAGTTTTGTCACGCTGGTTTGGATAATTTTGAAAAACACTGTATTAATGTTAAGTTTCAGATTTGTAATTACTCACTGTAGTCTGGGTGCAGTCCACCCCATCACTTGACCCTACGGAAGAACTGTCTCCTCGGCGACTCGTCCGTCATCCTGCATACTATCGCCAGTCGCTCCATACGTGTGACTTTTTCAGTTTCCATCCACGCGTTAACAATTAATTGGTAAATCTTTCACTCAATCTCTAGTCGTTGAACGTTTATATCACTTTGAAGAATTTACTAATTGTAAATTCGATAAAGGAGAAAACATAAATATTCCATTAAAAAATGGAGAATATTTATGAAGCATAAATATGCGTGCGATCTTCAGATTTATTAGACTCCTCTTTGCAGTTGTATTGCCTATTGGAGGACATCTACAGTGTTTTTCAAAACGATTCAAACCAGCACGGGAAAACGATTCAAACCAATAATTCAAAAAGTTTCGTACCCCTTCGCACAGTCTTTCAAACCAAATGGACAAGTTGTTGTATACAGGATAACAAGGAAACCAGTTCAGTTCCGTCCGTTTTTCACCCTTGATTGGTACTGCAAGACTTCTGTCTCAAATGTAGTACCATAAGAGGCAATCGTCCAAATTTAAGCGTCCAGATTTAAGATTCCAGAATATTGAATTCTAATGAAAGTTGGTGTGAAACATTACGCCATTTGGTTTAAAAGACTGTGCGCAGGGGTACGAAACTTTTTGAATTATTGGTTTATTTGATTTTGCTAGTGTGGTTTGAAACATTTCTTCGCACTGGTATTAACTATTTTGTTGCACTGGTTTGAATTATTTCTGTCTTCTTGGTTCGAAACATTTTGTCGCGCTGGTTTGAATAGTTTTGAAAAACACTGTAAACACAACCGAGATTTAATTTTTAATTTTTTATCTGATGTAACAATTAGTTTTTTTTTATTTTTACTACTAAAATGAGAATAATTGAAATTTAAATCTTACTGCATCACTTCTTCGCCCTTAATCGGCAAGAGACTTCTATTTCTGCTACTAGGTAAGCTATTCTTTCGGCCTTCCTCAAAGCCCATTATACTACCATCATAACGGCGCACTCGCTCAAACAAATAGAGGGGCATTTAATAAAACATTGTATGATCATATAATTCATGTATACCTTCTAATTTAATTTATATGATCATATAATTCATGTATACCTTCTAATTTAATTTATAAAATATAAAATACCGGCCTTTTGAGTGGTCATGGTCATAAAATTCCTCATTCTCCTACTGATTAAGCTTTATGCAATGGACACATCCCTTCAATGACGCAACATAGCCTTCAAAGTACAATGATTGATGAGAGAAAACCACGATTCAAGAGACCGACTAATCATGAGATGGTCGCCAACCTATTGGATAACAAACAATTCATGTGTGCCAGTGAGAAGTTGGAATGTTGAGGTTCACATTCTGCTGCTCCATTAAAATTGGCGCCAATGCTTGATGTTTCATCGTCGTATTACCAGCATTACTACTTCAGCAGGCGCAGGTTTTGTCAAGGTAATCGAGCACCATGCGAAGCAATATGTTTCAAGTTGAAGAAAGCACATTGCGCAAGTTTCAGTCTCAATCAGCAACAACTAGAAGCGGCCGGGAACATACTAAGATGACTTCTGTTCCCAGGCCCCAGAAATATTCAGACTCCAGAAATTTTCAGATCCACCAGAAATAGCCAGATCCACCAGAAATACCCAAACTCCAGAAATAGTCAGACCCCCAAATAGTCAGATCCACAAGAAATAGCCCAACCCCAGAAATAGCCAAACTCCAGAAACAGCCAGACTCCATAAATATTCAGATCCGCCAGAAATAGTCAGATTTGTTGAATTTGCAGGATTTCTGTACTTGTTTGGATCACGTGCCCGTGGGCAAGTGAGCAAATGAGACAAGTTCATGGTCGTACAGTGGGGCATGCAACGGTTGAATGTACAGATGAGCACATTCTAACACTGTTCGGGAAACGGGTCTACGACACCCTACGACAGGAGTGGAGGAACCCCGCATCTTGGTTGACATAGCAATCAAGATATTGGATACATAAGGACGGCGTAGCCCGTTCTAGTCAGCGATATTGATAAAGAGGTCAATCACGTGAACCCTAATTTAGTTATCAAAGGAATACAACATATGAGTACAACAACTTCTTTAAGTAAGGCAACGGACGCACTCGCATGCTGGTATACATGAGTGTAAAGGATAACGCTCGACAAGATCCACCAGAAATAGCTCACTTGTAACTCCTCAAATATTTACCTATCTTGGACTAATAAACTTCATCAATGGTGCTCAATATACTACACTAATCTGTACTCTGTGGTTATTGAAAGTACCTCCTGATGTACCTATTATAAATGTTCAATTGGTGGTTAAATTCTCTGCATTGAAAAATACTGTATATAAACTCTGCGCCCGCTACTTTAATACTTTAATTTAGCACTTTATTTTAGCACTACTATGACCCATTCAAACACGCTCGCTCTCTCCTGCCACTCAAGGAAATTCATAAGCACAGGACCAGAGGATTCTATACTATACCCACTGCACTGTACAATTATCTATACACACTGCACTGTACAATTATCTATATACACTCCATAAACCACACTCCATAAACTCCACCATACCCTTCACCATATACTCCACCATAGAACTCAGATCTCTAGGTCTAATAAACTGACTCTGATTTTTTTCCCTGTATACGGCTTATCTCTATGGTGCGCGACTTCACGTCTCTTCGCACCTTCCATTTCCACCGCCCAATAATAATACTACTACTATTACTTTTCGTTCCATGTCTGCACCTATCCGAGTCAAGAGAGATATGGCGACTATGGACGGTGACATGGACTTTGGAGGCCGTTCATATGTTTCAATGTCTCACCGCAATTCCGTTTCATTTAGCTCGCCTACCGTGAGGTCCGGTATAGATGTGAACCAGGAATCGGCGGATTTGGCCAATTTGGGGGTTTTGGATGAGACTGCTAACGATATACCTACCAATGAACTGTACCTGGTGCAGGATTTGCCTACTTTTGAAGTTCTGGACTCACTGGCTTTTCAAACTGATGGTTTCCATGAATCCGTACCTCTTCTTGGACCAAAAAATGTCCTGAAACTGTCCTATTCGGATTTGGGCCTGGCTCCCGATTTGGAAATGGCTTTAGGAATCCTCCCGCTGCCGCCAGCTTTGCCTGAAAAAGATTCCCCTAAAAATGGCCTTGCTAGAGTGGTGCTGTATCTACCTGCAGTCTTCTTGGGGCTGCTCCTCAATATCCTTGATGCTTTATCTTATGGAATGATCATGTTCCCCATTGGCGAGTCTCTCTTTGCGCTGATGGCTCCTGCTGGCTTGTCGATGTTTTATATCTCGACAGTGATCTCGCAATTGGTCTATTCTTTGGGTGGTTCTGCATTCAAGGCCGGCGCTGCTTCGGAAATGATCGAAGTCACCCCTTTTTTCCACTCTATGGCCCTTAGCATTAGTACCGAGATGTCGGGCGCTCCAAAAAATGCTGTTTTGGCTACCGTTATAGTCACTTATGCTCTCCTGTCGGTGGTGACCGGGGTCACGTTTTTCCTTCTTGGAAAGTTCCACTTGGGGTCACTTATTGGCTTCTTTCCTCGCCACATCTTGGTGGGATGCATTGGTGGTGTGGGTTACTTCTTGGTGGTCACGGGAATCGAGGTGCTGTCTCGTTTAGAGGGGGGTCTTTCCTATAATATTGACACCTTCATGTACCTCTTTGGCAACGGCGCAACTTTGGCCCAATGGGTGCTTCCGTTGGTATTGACCGTGGTGCTTATCTTCTTGCACCATCGCATCCACCACTCACTTTTGGTGCCCATCTTCTTTATCTGTGTGTTTGCTCTTTTCCACGTGGTGGTGGCTGTTTGGACGGGCATTGACTTGGATATAGCCCGAGACGCCGGCTGGGTGTTTCCTGCTGTGGTCACCAAGGAACCTTGGTATGCCCACTACCGGCTTTTCCGCTTCAATCTTGTGAATTGGGTGGTTATTGCTCGCCAGTTTCCGTCCATGTTAGCACTCACGTTTTTTGGCATTTTGCATGTTCCAATTAACGTGCCTGCGCTTGCTGTACGTTTAGGAATGGACCAGTTTGACGTTGACCGGGAGTTGGTGGCTCATGGTTACTCCAATGCCATTTCGGGTATGCTTGGGTCCATTCAGAACTACTTGGTGTACACGAACTCGGTGTTGTTCATTAAGGCCGGCGCTGATGACCGTATGGCGGGCATTATGTTGGCCATAGCCACTGCTGGAATCATGGTAGTTGGACCGGTGGTCATTGGCTACATTCCTGTATGTGTGGTTGGGTCACTCATCTACCTTCTTGGTTACGAATTGCTCAAGGAGGCCATTTGGGATACCTGGGGTAAGCTCCGCAAGATCGAGTATACCACTATCTTAATTATTGTGGTGATGATGGGTGCCTGGGACTTTGTGCATGGTGTTTTGGCCGGCATTTTGATGGCTTGCTTGTCGTTTGTGGTGCAAGCAGCCCGGAGACCTGTTGTCCAGGACATTTACACCGGAGTTGTTGCCCGGTCCACAGTTTTGCGTCATCCCAAGCAACAGGAGTTCTTGAAACATGTGGGCAACCAGATCTGTGTGATCAAATTAGAAGGCACCATTTTCTTTGGGTCCATTGGTCGTGCAGAGAAGAGTATTGGTGCACTTTTCGACCAGCTGAAGGACCACGGAAACCCAATCAAGTACATGATTCTTGATATGAAGGGAGTGTTCTACGTGGACTTTTCAGCAGCCGAAGGGTTCCGGCGGATCTTGAACTTGACCAACTTCTACGATACCCAGTTGATCATCTCCTCGGTGCAGGAAGAGGACGATACTTACATTGCACTCCGGGATGCTGGACTTTGGGACGTGCCTAGTGATCTTAAGATTCAACTTTTCAGTACGTTGAACTATGCGCTTGAATGGTGTGAAAACTCGTTCTTGAAGACTTACTATACACTCCAGAAATCGTCTCCTGCAGCGTCCAAGCAAATTCGAGGCAGTACAACAAATGGTGCAGCTTCATTCTCCAAAAAACTGCCCATGTCTCAAGGTTATGACATTGCATTTGGAACCCCAAGAACAAGTCAGGTGTACCAAGCAGCCACCAAATCCGTTCGGGACGAGCAAAGAATCCAGAACAAGTTTTACCTGAACGCAGACAATTCGTTCAAAAAGCAACCGTTGCCGCTTATGATGATCACGTTCAGTGGACTTTCTAAAAAAGACGAGACTTTTTGGTCCCGTTTGGCACCGTTTTTCACCAAAGAAACTATTCCAGAGGGAACAACTTTCTACGATACAAGTGCCAAGCATGCACGGTTTTTTATTTTGGAATCGGGGCTTGTGAAGTCGGTCAGTCAATTTGAAAGTGAACGGGAACTCGTTTCGTCCATTCTACCGAACACAGCCTTTGGAGATTTGCTTGAAATCAGTGACTTCCACTCCACTATATACACAACAGTCAACGAAGCCGTGGTGTGGTACTTGACTCTGGACAAAGTGAAGGAGCTCTTGAAGACAGAGAACGGGCAATTGATCTATAACGAGTTGTTGGTGGTGCAGACCAAGTTGGTAAGGGAGAGGTTCGACACTCTTAGTTCCAATCTCGTGATCTCGGCATGAACTGTTTGAAAAGAAGAAAAGAAGAAAAGAAACAGCTGACAGTTTTAGAAGATTGAGAACAGCTTCCAAGTACAAAAGAACTGGAAGAATTTGTTGAGGTTTTAACTGTGTTTAAATGCTTTGGGATGTCTTGATGTGTGGATATATAGAGTATGGAGTATGGAGTATGGAGACCTGGTGTTCATTTGATGGTGGCCTTTTAACGTTTGAAAGGAGAGTTTTTAATGGATATGGATGTTCCAGGGTTTAGAAGGAAGAGTTGGTCGTGACTTATGGGTGATGACTTCTTGGTCTTCCCAAAACAGGGCATTGGAGTGGTTAAACAATATGAGAGAAGAGGACAGTTAAGGAGATGAAGAGAGGAGATGATTCTGAACTGGATGGTTCTGAACTGCATTGTTCTGAACTGCATTATTCTGAACTCAACCTCATTCCGATTCAATTGAGAAAGATAAGATGAGGACACTTTCGCTTTGGTGGAAACAAATATTCCACATCGTTCTATAGAGACAGTCACAGATGATCATCTAGACTGCAGATATGACTAATATATTTATCATTTTACTGACTAATATCCATAGTCACATCATTGATACATAGTAGTCACACTATCCTAGATTCCCACGATGTTCTCTTCCACACCACTTCTGTACTGTACCTCTCTGTACTGTACCTCTCTGCACTGTACCTCTCTGTACTGTACCACTTCTGTATTATACCACTTCTGTAATGTAAATATCATATACGGTCTAAACATCAATGACCCGTATACAATCAGAACTCTGTCGGCTTAGATTAATCTGCTTTGGTGCCAATAGATAGACACTATGACGGGTAACAGCCCGTCTAACGTGAAACCACTCTGTAGTAGTCATAAAAAGCCATGAAAGCCATGAAAGCCATGAAAGCCATATGGTCTTGAGAATTGGTTGGGTAATTTCGCTAGAGAGGAGTTGAGCATTGTTCATTTTCCTGATGTTCAACTGATGTTCAACTGATGTTCAACTGATGTTCAACTGATGTTCAACTGATGTTCAACTGATGTTCAATTGATATTCAACTGATGATCAGCTGATGTACTGATTTCATTGAGGCTCCATCATAATGTCGTAAGAAATGATTGTGACCCTTTGGCATCTCTTGCTGGATTGAGTCCTGCTTGTTGATGACATCATCGCCAATCCATACATTCTAATCCAATGACATTCTTCAGACTTAGTGGCTAGATTGGAATGAACAGCTTGAAGAGGTCCCACTGTTCCACCGAGTTGAAACAACGATATCATTCTATCTGATGCACCTGTATGGTCTATTGAGTAATGGAAGTAGCCATGGAGATTTGTTCGGTGTAGGCTAGAATACTCTAGTAAGTATCGATCCAGGTGAATCCGGTAGGTATCAATCCAGGTGGATCCAGTAAAATCTAGAATGGAGTCTGTACATGCTCAACTACAAGTCACAGGATGTGTATTGCGGCTCATATAAGCAAGACAGGCATAATCAGGCAAGGCAATCAGCAGAGATGGTTTGAGACATCAGAAGAGACATCGGAAAAGGATCAGAAGAGGCATCAGAGACAAAACATCTTCCCGTCATTATCATAATATCTCCACTGATGAAACATCCTTTGACAATCATCACTCGCACTAATGAAAATCAAGTATTATAGAGTAGATTCCGAATGAATCTCACAATCAGAAGTTCTGACAATCAGAAGTTCTGACAATCAGAAGTTCTCCCAATTCATTTCTTAATTGGCGGGAAACTCCACGGTTGCAGTCAAACATGTGATCAATTCATCATCCTTGGTGTAGGCTCTAGCGTTGACCAAGTACTTTCCGGGAGGCACCTCCTCTGGAATCAATACCAGCTTGGAGATCGATTGCACGCCCTTCTTTACAGGACACTCCAAGTCCACGTTTTGAATTTCCTTGCACAAGTCAAAGGTTTGGTGCACCAACCGGATGAAGCCGTACCGCACGTCCACATCCACGTATGCTCCATCGGTGATGTCCTTAGTCAAGAAACCTTGAGCCACGAAGGTCAAGTTTTGGCCCTTGACTGGGGGATTGGGCTCAATGATCACACTGCGCAAGTCCAAGATCTGCCGAGTGGCGATATCGCAATTGACAATAGGGGAGTTTCCAGGGATTGGTTTCTCGTCAGCTCCTGGGAACACATTCAAACCGACTTTTGGAAGGTTGTTTTCATCAGCTCCCAAAATCACGTCGTTTTCAGCTCCTGGAACGTCTTCCTCGGAACTTGGGAAAACGTGGATAACTTCGGGGATCTCCTTAAGCTGCTCAAGAGCTAATGCGGCGGAGTCCGACACGGAGTTGAAGATAGTGTCTAGCGAAGGGATGGTTATAGCAGAGGCAGAGGCAGCAAGGCCAGCAACGGCAAAGTGGCGCAAAGAAACCATTGAGTTCGTAGAATGCAGTGGGGTATGGTTTTTATAGGGGCAAAATGGGGGGTTTTATTCGAGACAGGAACCAATTGCGCAAGGGGCGTTATATGCCGTCGCCGTGATAGATAGTGTGGATGCGAGTGCGGCTCGCGGAATTTGGCTTCCCCCAAAAAATGCGGATTGGGTCAATTATATACTCCTCGCAATACTGCAGGCAGAAAGGCTGCAAAAACGCAAACATCGATACTTCTGCATAAAGCACCTTCCTAAACGCCCGCATGTTTCAAGTCTAGTGCATTACGCTGTTTCAAGTCCACTGCATCACATGTACTGTGCTTCAGGTCTAAGGCGTGTCATGCACCCTTGTATGTCCGCTTCTTGCCGCCATATGTATGCTGGCGCTACAGCGACGCACATTATATGTAAGGATGAAACTTGGATGATACAGCAACGGGCTATTTAATCAACACGGATCCCCCCATTTTTGCCGCATCGATATTTTTTTTTCTTCCATGAGTTATGTGTCCTTAAACGGAAGTGACCCTGGAATCGCCCTGGCCTGGATCGCCGCCACCATGGGTGTGAAGGCTAACCGTACCTTGAAGAATAAGATGCAAGAGGTCCATATCCCTAAGGTTTGTGAGGCGGTTTCCGTTCTTGCAACAAAAGAGAATCACTTAAGGCTCACTTCCAACCTTCTTTACGGCTTGTCGTTAATATTCAAGCAAAAAGTGACAGTGATGGAGTCGGAGGTGTTGGACGTGAACTTTCGCCTCCAAACACCATTGTTTAGCGGTGTCAAAGAGTCCAAGCAGACCCAAATTTCGGGCTCATCACATAAAATTGCCAGGCTTACAGATGATATCCGGTTCAACATAGAAACCGACTTTATTCCTGAATTCCAAGATGTGCATGTATCACAGCCTCCTGCAACACTCGAGGATCTACTCCAAAACAATTTTGGCCAGTCCATCCTAGCTCTTGCAGATGACAACCTCGAAGAGGGTAACAGAGATATTAGCACAGACTTTGCCAATGAAACCAACATTGCTGTTGACTTTGAGTTTGATTTCATGGGAAATATCATCGAGCCCGAGGATAACAGCAGGCCTCTTCTTGAGCTCTTGAACACAGAAGAGGACTTCGCTGCTCTGAGACCTACTATTGATGATATCTCCAAGTCAAACAACTCCATCAGCAATGACCAGCATTTCACCACGACGTTAGACCCTGTGCGGCTGACGGTTGCCGAAACCCGACCCAAGAAGAAACGGAAACTAAGACTTTTGATTGATGACGTGACTACCTTTTCACCAGTGAAGCCCAGTGAAGAATTACTCACCGTTGCTCGTCCAAATGGTGGTTTCCAAGAAGTGTATCGGCATGTGAGTCTTCACCAGCCAATGTTCTTGAACACCAATCGAGAACTTCTCTTCCCCATCATTCCGTCAGTCCAAGGGTGTTTCCTCGAAGACAGAAGACAGCGGAACATGGGACTTTACGGGGAAGTGGAGATTGAGAGGGGCAGAAACCTCTCCTCCCGTCGAAGAAGTCTGAGTGTGTTCGATCTCATTGGACAAGATTTTAACTTTGAAGATCTCGACCTCAACTTCCTTACCGAAGCGGCTACAGCTCCACCACCACGTGTGGAGGAAAGTCCCTCGGCGCAAGAATTGGAGAGTCAAAACTCAAAGAAACTCGAGGACTTTGCAAAGTACCTCCGAGAGAGAATGACCGAAGTGTCTGCCCAATCGCCTGAGACTGCAAATAACTACTCCTTTGAAGCTCTTCTTCCCAGCCAACCTGGTCGAGATGCACCTGTGAGTCGAAAGGTGGCGGCTAATTCGTTTGCTTATATGCTCCAACTTGCAGGTCAGGGAGAAATGGAGTTTAGTGAATTTGGCGATTTCAACAATTTGAATGGGGGAGAATTGCAACCCAGGGCTCCTAGTGAAGTGTACGTGAAGTTTCTTTAAAGTAACAGAAGGCACGGAAGCATTACGGATGATTGAGCATAGCGATCATGATGACTACACAGTTGGTACTTTTCGTACATTACATGACTACACAGTTGACATTCATTACATGACTATTAGTGGAATTAAGACATAATACAGTGCACTGAAGTCACCCTCTAAGCACATTTACAGAGATGCTACAGCAATTATGGAGTCACGTGCGCTTAGTTTACAACACCATTAGTGTCGTCGTGCTTGGCAAACTCCTCCTCAGCCTCGTACAACTCGTGTTCCTCAGGCTCCTCCTCGTTGTCGTGGTGCAAAGACAAAGTTGGCTTGATGGCAGCGCCGTCCAAGGTCCACGAACCCAAGGCGTTTTCAGCATCAACAATGATTTGCTTGGAAGCCTCGTAGCCGTCGTACGCAGGTCTGGTTTCACCTGGGGTCACGGCAGAGTCATCCAACAACTCCAACAAGGCCTTACCGTATCCGGCTATAAGGGCGTACTTCTCGGCCAATTCTCTGATGGCGTCGAACTGGTAGTTGAAAGCAGCCTTCAACTTTTCTCTAGTGATGTTAGACAATTGAGCCTCAGCAACCAAGGACTCGGCCTCGGCTCTCACCAACTCCTGCTCCAAAACAGAGATCTTAGGCGATTGAGGGTCCTTGTACTTCAAGTGAGCAATCTCATCGGTGATCTTCTGTTTTCTGTCTCTTGAAGGCTGGACAGAAGATTCGATGTTTCTGATGGTCTTCAAGGTGATTCTGTATTGGTCGTACTTGTCGATGAACTGGTCCTCCAATTCTCCGATCTCGTAGATCAAAACTCCCAACTTGTCAGTAACATCAGACACATCCTCGTCGTTCTCCTCTCCCCAAAGCGACAATTGCTTGGCGGTTTCACGACGCTCTCTGGCAGTCAATTCCACAGCACGCATCACGTTCTTCTCCATCTTGATGTACTGCGTCAATTTCTTGGACAACTCAGGAGCAGTGACTCCAGCAAAGTTCTTTCTGAACGTGGAGGTGATTCCGCCCTTTCCAAAGAACTTGGACTTGGTGGAAGACGTTGGAGGAGGAGGCGACTGCATCTGCGAAGCAGTGGGAGCCTTTTGGGATCTCATAGAATAAGTTCTGTGCATTTTGGCAAGGGGGGATTTTTGTTTCGGGGGAAATAGCAATCGAGGGAATTCGCTCCTATTTATACGCACGGGCTTTAGGGATTGGACGCCATGCGCACGCGTGCATATTGCGCCGAGAACGCATGCGTTGCTACCACGCAAAACACCGTGGGTGACCGTTTTGGGAAGGGGCGAAAACACACCCAGAAATCACGACATTTGAGTGGCTTTTTTTAGTATGGGTGATACGTGGTGCACGGGTGTGGGTAGCAACCATCAACACCATCACCTACCGCGATCCCGCATGACCCCCACTAAAGAAAACGAGTCATTCACAGCCACGACGAGACTCATCAGATAATGTTCAGAATTCTCAGATATATTTTGGGTAGGTTTCACAATTGTTTCATAATTGTTTCTGTTTCACAATTGTTTGGATCTAGTGTTCTAGAACGAACAGAATCTCCTAAAATATGATCCAATCTCGAATCTGCTTTTTCCAAATCATAAGGCGTGCCACGTGACGTCCTCGGCTATAATAAGCAACATTAATTGAAGACTGCAAAAGCGATGGAGTGACTCGGAATGGAGGTTCAATTAGGCATGGAGTGGCATGGCTTTAGATTGCTCAGATGCACGGAATATATTTGCGGCTGCATGGCGGGTGCGTTGTGTGCAGGCCACCAGCCTAACACGGCCACACGTGACGTCACACCGTATCCTATAAGGTTACGAGCAACCTTAAATTGGACCGCAGCACACCTGTACACCACCAGACTGAGACCATCAAGATCTAACCACCAAGATCTGAAACACAGGAACGTGTTTTATGCAGTCTTGACTCTTTTTTTCCCCTCTCCCTCATTTCCAGGCCGTTTTAAAAGGCCAAGCGGTTCCAAGATCCGGTAGTAGTCCTCCTCCAAGGTCTGATATGCAGTCTGGAGCTTATCGAGGCGTGTAGGCTCGTCCATCCCCTCCAATGCCTCCCGGTTCTTCTCGTATAAGCGTTTCTTGATGAAGAGCCGGATGTCCTTCTTCGAGTCCCGAGCATGGCCTCTTTTAGCCGCATCCAAAAAGGCCATTTCAAAGAGCCTGTGCAATTGACGTTTCTCCAACTTGTGTGCAGTTTTGACTGAAGCAAAAAAGTCCGGGGTCACGTCTTTGGTGCTTAAACCCAGAAACACTTTTAGTTCAGTCAATCTCTGGAAATCCGTTCGATCTCTCATATCGTCAAAGGCCTCATTGGGATCCTCCACCACTACCTCCAAGATCTTGTCGTCCTGCACCCAGTGCTCGTAGAGCCGACGGTAGAGTTGGCTACCAAAGTGTTTTCCTTGGTGAATAGGGAGAATGACAAACTGCAGGATCTTCTTCCGGACCAACGTGGTTCCTGCATCAAAGCGTTCGTGGCCTGGGTACACCCAATAGTTATAGACGGTGGTGAAACCGACGATCTCCGGTAAGGCCGGGTTGGAAGTCCGGTACAACACGAAAAAGTCCCACAACGGGTCTTGTGCCTCTATGTACAGGCCAGCTTCAATGAACAAGAGCACCAAGATCTGGAGCCGGCGCAACAACTCGGTGCCATTTTCCGACGAAAGTGAAATCTGGTAGATTCCATAAGTTTCGCCTTCCAGAGTCCATTCCTGCACCAAGTCCCCCGGAATCTTAAAGCCCTTCTGTTCAGCATCGATGCGGTCCCGCCACGTGGCCTCATCTTTATAGGTGGTGGATTCGGGTAAATACTCAAGCATTTTTAGCTTGGCATCCACGTCGATTTGGGGCAAAACACTCGTATATTTGACGTTTAAAAACGGCAAAAACGTCACCGAGTCAAAACATACCAAAATCTGGAGATCTTGGTACCCAAAAATGGTCTCAGCATCGCCAAAAATGGGGTACGTAAAGGCTGGCTTGAACATCTGCGCAGTACCATCGGTATTGGTGATGTAGATATCCATGGCTTCATTCAGCAGCAGGGTCCAGAGCTCTGGCTTCAGGGACGCCACGGCGAGACTCATGACGGATGCATCTGAAATAGGGGGTGCCTGATCTGAAACCCCAGATGTTTGTGACACATCTGAAACATCTGAGCCGTGTTCTGAAACGTTGTCGAGAGATCCGTTGGTGCTTGACATGTTGCGGTTGGAAGCGTGTAGGAAGCTTCAGATTTACCTTAGACGCGTTTGGTTGGTGCACGACCCCACCACTGCTCCTATTGCCATACTATTTTGGTACGCCTTCATAGTATTTTGGTAAGCCTTTGAACTCTTGGTCTTAGTATCACCATAGTAGTACTTTTCATTCTAGTAAGAAATAGTACTTTTTTTGGTAGTGGTGTATAGTGTGTAGTGCATCATGGTGGACCGTAGTAATGTGTAGTGCATTATGGTGGACAGTTGAGCGTTGGACGCATTATGAGTGGCGCACAATCATTCAATTCTTAACCGGAGAACGTGGGGATGGTGTAGAGCCGTGATAGCTTCCTTCTAGTATGAATTTTTGTCCTCTGGAGTGTTTGAAACTGCAATATCCAAAGGTCGTGTCTTGGCCATAAATAGGACCGGCAACACTCTTCACCAGTCTTCACCAGTCTTTTTTCCAGAGTATACTAATGTATACCAAAGTATTCAATGAGTTGATTTTTCAGTAGTGACTTAGTAAACCATTTAGATTGGGCTAGTATGTCACTATATTGGGATGTATGGCATGGTAGTATGTCACCATATTGGGATGTATGGAATGGTAGTGGGTATGGTAGTATCTAATCCAACCTCTGACACCTCAACCGATACTTAACCTCACGGCGAAAATGAGCAACATACTCAAACAATTTTCCAAGTTCACTTTGATAACACCTTCAACAGTTTTGCCCAGGAGATTATCAAAATCAAGTCTTTGGATACTAAGAGGCCATGAAAGAAAACGAATACGCCTCAAACCCAATCAAAAAGTTCGTTAGCCAATCATTGCAAAGAGCCCCTCTAGGACTGAGGGGACTCAAGTTGGCCACCGATCTGGTTGGTACAGAAGGCCTGTAATATGGTAAGGCTACCGATCCTGTTTAAAGGAAGCCAACATTGATGTCAAACTTCCCTTTCCAGTGAACCGTGAACGTTGACATTGGAAATCGCTTCATTGGATAAACCTTCATTGGAGAAAGCCCCATTTTCGAGTACCAACTAATCTTCAAACTCCAGATGATCCTCAAGTTCACAAACAAGCTCCTCGACAACTGCTGGAAGGACATCTCCTTTTCCAGTGTATGTAACTATAAAGGACACTCTTGCCCCACACGCAAACTAATCATCTGGTGAAGGGTTGTATTGTTCCGCATAAAGAGGCTATTGGCTGAGTTGTAGACCTATTTGAACTTCAGCATCAGTGAAGCAAACTATTCTGCCTTGTAACACACACCCGAAGAGCTTCTGAAGGAATGCCAAACAGTCACAAGCACTGATCAAACCACATCCACCCGATTGAGTCCAAATCAGCCAAGACTTTCAAAACTGCGGACTCTCACTCTAACTGGACCTCAAACAACAATCGATGATTCTTGTGATAATAGTACTGATCTGGAACCAATTGGAAGACGCTCGTCATCTGAAAACTCTTGTATCTTGATCCAGTCAAGTCACTACCACTCACTGGTGTTGGCTGGTATCGCTGGTTGGAGTAGTGCGTTAAATGTCTGTTCACTTAGTCATTCTGTAGCTGTAACTAAGACTGTGACTCTTCACTGTTGAATAACCAACCACTCAACCCCCAAGTAGGCCCTGCTTGTGCTTTTATTGCTCGTCTTCTCAACAACGACCGCACCTGGACCTAAGCTTGGCGTTCTCTTCCTTTTGCTCTCCATTTTGAGCATGAATTGACCGAAAGCCATGCACCCTTGACAAAGTTAGAAATGGTCGAAGAGAGATGATAGTAAGTAAGTGGTAGGTTTTCATTTGGTTGGAGTCTAGACAGAGGTCTAGTTCTCTGATCAGTTGTTAAGGGTACATCGACAGTTGATAAATGAAGTCCCACCCTAGTACCGTTTTGGAGAACCTTACTCGAAAAATCGTAGCAACTGTCAGGTCTCAAACCAAAACCCTCACTTACTCAATTAATCATTCATGTATGTCAGTCAAATTTCAAACAGTCCCTTTGTTATAATTCAGTATCAGTCTTTTAGTGGTCAGTCAGTAGTAAGCAGTCATAATTCAGTATTAAGTGAGTAATCAATAGTTTGTAGTCTGTGGGTAGTCTTTGGGTAGTCTGTGGGTAGTCAATAGGTAGCAGTCAGTAATAAATTATGAGTATTCAGTAAGTAGTTGGTAAGTAGCAGTTGTAGTAGTATTCAGTGATAAGTCAGTATTCAGTAGTTAGTCAGTAGTAAAATTCAAGAAGCAGTAGTAAATCAATAGTATTCAGTAGTAGTAATTAGTGGTTAAGCAATAGTATTCAGTAAGCAGTAATAAGGCAGTAGTATTCAGTAGTCATAAGTAGTATTCAGTGGTAAGTCAGTAGTATTCAATAGTCAGTAATAAGTAGTAAGGGAGCAGTATTCGGTGATGGTTCAGTCATATTCAGTAATCAGTAATAAGTCAGTTGTATTCAGTAATCAGTAATAAGTCAGTTGTATTCAGTAGTAATAACTAGTGGTAAGGCAATTTTCAGTAGTATTCAATAGTGGTAAATACACGCAACATAAATCATAATACCGGCGGCCTAAGATTAACTTGAAATTGGGAGGCTTCTTTTTTCTGGAGATATGCTTGGAGTAAGGGGGGATGCGGCGCCTTATATATTTCTTTGCTCGCCGCGCCTGCATGGCTGATGGCTGCAAATAAAGTGGGCGGGGTAACAGGGGAAAATGTATATATAAGGGGAGTCCCCCCCTGCGAATTTGGGTTTTTTTTGGCCTCAAAATATGCACTCTTCTGTTTTTTTGATTTTTTCCCATTTTATTATGAAACATCAATTTTAATGTGTTGAATTACACACCAGTTTATATGACCATGGCTTATCCTTAGTCTTATATTATTGGTACAATGGACAGAGAAATAGACCCAGGACTGGATAAGTGAGATCAGATCAAGAGCCAGTTCTAGCAAGTCTCAGGTAGTCATGTGACTCATACCAACTACTAAGCAGTACTGGAACTAATCTAGATCTAGAACTAATCCAAATATGGGGCTTCTGAAACTATCTTTAGACCATTATCAGGGTATACCTCTGGAGAGAGTCAGGTTGGGACCTATTTCAGTACAGCTAGGGTATTCATACACCATACACCATACCATACACCAGACCATATACCATACCATACACCAGACCATATACCATACCATACACCAGACCATATACCATACCATACACCATACCATATACCATACCATACACCATACCATACTATACACCATACTATACACCATACCATACACTATACCATACACTATACCATACACTATACAACCATTATAGTCATCATACCATACAACTATTCTATTCAACTATTCAACAATACTACAAAATAGGGAGCTTCACGATTCTTTGAGACGGATACGAGGGAGTTTGTATGTTTATTTCGTTGCTCTAGCTGAGTTAAGCCTAATGGTTACCTATTCATGGATACATCTATAAAAATACCACATACGACAATACAAGTTGGGTTCATTAGCTGCTAACCTTTACCCCCTTACTTGTCGACATTAGATGATGATTCCTGAACAAGAAATCTTGTTACTTCACTAACTTTTGGGTAGAGTCAGGGAAGAGTGACCGTGTTGGGATGTATTGACAGACTGATGGGCACTGCAGATTCAAAATATCTTTATGAGAAGTGTGACACAAATGAGTCTTACCCAACTGTGGTATTACTATTGTGGTTTGTTATTTTAGTGGCAGCAATCAGCATATTGCTAGTTAATAATGATCTTTATGGGTATTACCATAAAACAAAATTGGGATTTCTACAAAACGCAGACACTCCTCTAGTGGTTTTATTACTCTAAAGCTCGAAATTCCTTTAATAGAAGTATTACGACAAGATGGTGTTACTACAAAGCTGGGTGTTACTACAAAGCTGGATATTACTACAAGATGGGTTTTACTATAAGATGGGTATTACTATAAGATGGGTTTTACTATAAGATGGGTATTACTACAAAGCTGGTATCTCTAAACTAGCTGGTGTTCCGGTGAAGGTGGGCTTACTGCTAGTGGTAAGTATCACTACTAAAGGTACTACCATGCTAGTATTACCATCAGTTATGGGTGTTACTATAGTATTATCACCATAATATAGGTCATGTTATAGCTATGGATACTACTAAATAGTACCTGTCGTTGAATTGGTAATACTATTATTGGTGCTCTTACTGTAGTAGAGTTCTATCGTGAACTACTATAGTGAACTAGTGTGAACTACTATAGTGAACTACTAAACAGCAGAGTCTGGAGTGTTTCAGAAGTCAAAAAAATTAAAACAAAAAAAGATTTACCACTTGCACCGATTGTTTCAAAAGAGGATGGCATTTATGCAGGGTCCAGTGTTAGCAGCCGACGATCGCATATCTGTACTCACGATATGCGGGGCGACTATATGTTGGTGAGGAGAATCATGCGAGGGTGTTTCAGATAGATATTGAGTGCACTGGCAATATAAATAGAGGGTTCGCTCGCCTGGCAGAACGGCTCACAAATTTATATTACGGGAAACAAAAAGGCAGCCATACTGTTGGAGCTAAAAAATGGACGGCTATACTTAAACATCAACGGTCTAGATGCTTCCTACTATTTACAATTGAACCGAAAAAGGTTTTGCTTGCATTTGCTACCCTTTTGGGGGGACCGGGCATGGGGACCCCAAAACCCTATATCGTGGCCATAACGCGGTCATAACGCGGTCATAATGCGGCCATAGTGCGGCCATAATGCGATCGCGGTTATAGTGTGTGACCATAGTTGGCGCGGCTCCCAAGCGTGTATCTCCCAGGCTCATTGTTGCAACAACGCTGCGCAACAGGAACAGAAGTTTTTGCCGGGTGGCTTTGTGGAGTTTGTGATATTTTCTTTTCATTATTTACGTTTTGTTTTGTTACTGTTTCCTGTTTCTGCGCTTTCGTGGTTAGTGTTTTGTTTACTTTGCGTTCGGTTCTGGTTTGTTTACGTGTGTTACATTTCCGAATTGCAGGGGGTGAATATCTGTTTCGTTTGCCATTCCTGTCATTCTATCTTTCCTGCTGATTTTTTTGGTCTTTCTGAAGTTAATTGAGTAACAAGATTAGCAATTTAACACTATTGGGGTAGTGTTTTCTGTTATAGTTTGAATATCCTACAACATGGTTCTCTCACTAAGCATGAATATAACCAAGCTATCCACGACAACATGATACAAAAGAAATAAACAAATGAAAATTGTTATTTTTACAAGATACAATGGCTTTATGTGCAGTTCTTCTACTCAATTACAATAAGTTTCAAGCACGGTGGGATGGACTTGCCTTTTCTGACAATCCTAAAACGTCGAATATTCAGCTCAAAAGCGTAAACCCTCGACAAAAATATCTTGACCGCTCCAATACAGGACGTTTACCTGCATTAAGGTATTTTTGCACCTTTTTCGGACTATTGTTTGAGGGTCTGCAAGCTTCCCCTAACAATAGCGTCCATTTCTTGGTTGTACTATAAAACAGGCCATGTCGCCGTTTTTCCAGCAGCATAAAAAATCATCATGAAGCCCTCTCAATTGATTTTCAGCTCCCTCTTTGCAGCCACTGCGTTGGCAGACTCCCAGATTATGGCATTCTATGCGGAATGGGATGGTAAATTGCAACCAGTCTTCGGTGTTAAAGATAAAGCCTTTCATCAGTTCCATTTTTCGCAGATTCCAATTGTGGAGGCCGATCAATTTTTCTTGGAAGACGGAAAAATTGTCAGTGCCAATAAGCATGTGCCCGGTGAAGTCTCTTTTCAGGGAACTGAATTTGGCTACGGTACAGGCGTATCTGGTTTGAAAATTGAAGTTAATGAAGATGGAGCCTTGAAAGGTTTGACATTAAAAAAGTGTCCAGATACTGATGGTTTCCATATTGAGGATCTGCTGACCAATAAAATTTGTCTGGACGTGAACATATACTTGAAGCCTTACGGCAAAACTGAGTCCAAGTCTTCCAATAATTCAGACGAAAACATTGATACAAATGTTTCTGAGCCAAATGTTTCTGAGCCAAATGTTTCTGAGCCAAAAGTTTCTGAGCCAAAAGTTTCTGAGCCAAAAGTTTCTGAGCCAAAAGTTTCTGAGCCAAAGGCTTCTGACCCAAAGGTTTCTGACCCAAATGTTTCTGAGCCAAAAGTTTCTGAGCCAAAAGTTTCTGAGCCAAAAGTTTCTGAGCCAAAAGTTTCTGAGCCAAAAGTTTCTGACCCAAAAGTTTCTGACCCAAAAGTTTCTGACCCAAAAGTTTCTGACCCAAAGGCTTCTGACCCAAAGGCTTCTGACCCAAAGGCTTCTGACCCAAATGTTTCTGAGCCAAAGGCTTCTAACTCCAGCGAGACTGGAGATCACTCTGTCGTTTGCAAAGATTGCAAGGATTCTTTATCACCAGTATTAAAGAATTCCACCACGGTCACCAAAGAGACCACTACCACTGTGTGTGTCGAGTGTGAGACTCCTGCGCCTACTCCTGTGTTGAAGACCTACACCAACTACACCACGTACTGCCCAGAATCAACCACCGTGACCGTGAACTTGTGTGACGAGAAGTGCAATAAAACTACAAACGCCGTGACGACAGCCTCTACACTTGAAGGGACGCCAACGGCAAAACCTCCCAGTGATGACAAGACTGAGAAACCCATTAAGCAGGAAGGTTCAAATCCAGGCGATTCTGAACCAAAGGCCATACCAAAGCCCACACAAAAGGCTTCCCCCAAGTCCACTCCTAAGGCTAATGTTGGCGGTGAGGTAGACAAGAAGGTCACTAAGACTCTTACTCGCACCAGCACTGTGACCAACCTTCCCTATGTCAATGGAGCAGCACGTAATGCTGTGGGGGCATGTATTCTTGGAGCAGCAGCTTTGTTGTTGTAGTTGCAAGACATTTCGCAAAACAACTTTCGAAGGTCCAGCGCTGTACTCTTTCGAGCGTTGTGGACGCCTTATCTGAACGTTTGTTCAGATTTTTTCGATCCAGGTTGGATCTAGAAGTTGAGGTATCGAGGAGTTGAAGGAGTGATATCTAGACCTAGGCCAACAACAATGGACTATCCTATGGATGCCAACATGTAATAATTGATATTGAATACCCACACTGATACTGGTCATGTGTCAAGTATCACCACCGTAGTATATGAACAGTATAATGGTATGGTTTGCTACTTACACAGCATACAAACGTAAACAAACATAAACAAACATAAACAAACGTAAACATACAAACGTAAACACGTAAACGAACGTAAACAAACAAACGTAAACAAACAAACGTAAAGAGTAGTGCTATGCTTATATCAGTGGTATTGTATCCACTACACCTAAGCCAGTTCCAACCATGAATACCAGTGTTCTCATATGTTCTCATATCTAGATGATTCACAGCACCATCAGTGAAGTATATCAATATAACTCTATGACCCGATAATTATTTGTTAAAGCATAATATCGAATGTTTACTCTGTTACCACTGTTGTATCATCTGAATACAGTATGTAGGATATGTAATTGTTGGAAAATAGCACCGAATAAGAGCGCGCACGGCGCCCTAGGCTTGCAGGGCACGTCGCTACTAGTCAGTGAAGGCCGACTCCCATGTATATAATGAGGTCTTCGCCACACCTTTCATTAGTTAACTAATCAAACATCTCTACCTAGGGAGACATACCAAGATGGCTCCCAGATCCAGACCCACCAGATCTCCTTGTACAGACATTGAGGCTCCGCCTATGTCTGAAGTAAACACTTCAACTCAAGTGTTCACTTATCTTGATGAAACAATGTGATCCGTATCTTATAGTCAGAAGAGGTCTCTGGACCTTAAACCATGGTTACTCTATGGGCCACCTGATTCCCCAGCATTCCTAGCTGAGCTGGAGTTAAAGAATCTACAGTAATAGTCTAGAGTATCAACAAGTATAGAAGGTTATAACATGTGCATTATATGTAGTATTAGTAAGTTCTATGGGTCTCCGGGCAGTTTTTTGGGCGGTGACACTTCTTTCTTCTCTATAATGAAGATATCGTCCTTTTCAACCACTACCACTACCACTACCAACCATTACCACTACTACCACTACCACTACTACCACTACCACTACTACCACTACCACTACTACCACTACCACTACTACCACTACCACTACCACTACCAACCACTACCACTACCACTACCAACAATTACCACTACTACCACTACTGACCATCACCACTTCCCCGGTAATTGGTCATCAACAGTGAATTTCCTATTGAAGAGTTCGATCTTACAACCAATCAGCGGGGTAGTTCTCACATGTGCGATCATGTGTACGTGGTGATCACGTCCTGTAAGCCCCTTCCCGCTTTATTTGACGTAGTTGAGGCTGCATTGGGCTGCTGCTGGGGAACGTGTATGGTTAAAGACAGTTTCGTAATCCTTCAGGGTGTATGGCGCCAAACTCAATCGGTAGAGCATTTGACTCTTAATCATGGCGAGAGCTACTCCCAGTTTCACACGAACACCGAACAGGGGCGAACCCTTCGACTGGGCAAACCCATTAACACTATCATGTGTATCGAGACACTTAAGGCATATTATATACATAGCATCCACAAGATCGACCCTTGCATGTCGAGGGGGGGTTTAATCAGCACACACCTACTGGTGAAGGCCCAACGTGCAAACCTCGTTCCAAAATATGGAGAAGCAATGGTTCAACAAGCAGAAAAAGATGACATACACAAATTGAAGTCCATGGACGTGTTCGAGCCAACCGCGAAATGTGATGTACCGAAAGGCACTATACCAATCGGCGTTCGCTGGGTATATACCGAAGATGAATCAGACAAAAAAGGCAATGGAGCGATCAAGGCCCGGCCCGTTGCTCAAGGATTCAGCCAAGACATTGACAGCATACACACATTCTCACCTGTGGTACTGATTGAAAGCATTAGAATATTTCTAAGTG